>CM021106.1:287998606-288104539 GCA_007115665.2 Sequoiadendron giganteum
CTTCCCCCCCCCTCTCTCTCTCTCTCTCCCTCCTTCCCCCTTCCCCTCTCCTTCCCCCTCCTAGTTATCTCTCTCTCTCTCTCTCTCTCTCTCTCTCTCTCTCTCTCTCTCTCTCTCTCTCTCTCCCTTTCCCTCTCTCTCTCACTCTATCTCTTGTCCACCCTACACCTCCTAATTACTCGTGGGTCTATGTGTGCCACAAATCGAATATCCATTTCAAATCGGGTATCTTATTTGTGGCACCAAAATTTTACCGCCACAATACATTTTTAAATATTTTCAAATATTTCCCAACCCCAAATCGGATATCCAATTCAAAATGAATATCCAATTTGTAAAAATTAGGCTTGGGCATTGCTATGGAGAAATGTACTGACACCCAACCCAAAAGAAAGTCAACTCGAGATTTCCGCATTTTTTGGTGAGTGAAAAATGCTACTTTTTCCTATTGCCACTTTTTGGCCCATCATGATCCTGCACATGCCCTGATACTACTTGCTCCCCCTAAGAGATAGCCACCAAAAAATTAGTCCAAAAGAAAGATAGATCCATAGATCCATCAAACTGATGCATCTCCATATGCATCTAGTTCAAGAAAGGAGGGGAAATGACCCCTAACTTCTCTTGGAGATACTCAAAAGTATCTTTAGAAAGAGCCTTCATGAAAATATTAGCCACCCGATCCTTCGCCGGAATATACTCAAGCTTTACTTCATTCTCCATTACCTTCTCTCTCAAGAAATGATACCTGATAGATATATGCTTCGTCCTTGAGTGCATCACAAGATTCTTTGAAATGTTAATTGCACTTGTATTATCACAAAAATAGAAATGGATCATCATACACCACTATGATATATTTCAATGTTTGTTTCATCCATAGAACTTGTGTAAAACAAGATGCAACACCAATATACTCAGCTTCATCCATAGACAAAGAGACTGAATCTTTCTTTTTACTCATCCATGCCACCAATCTGCATCCAAGAAAGAATGTACCACCAATTGTACTCTTTCTGTCATCTACACATCCAACCCAATCTGCATCTGTATAGGCACTAAGTGTAAAGTCAATATCTTTAGGATACCATAATCCATTATTCGGAGTTCCATTCAAATATCTAATTTTTTTTTTAATTGCAGCAACATGTGTTTCCTTAGGATCTTCTTGAAATATAGCCACAAGACAAAGATCATGCATAATATTTAGTCTAGTAGCAGTCAAATACAATAGTCCTTCAATCATAGATCTATAATTGCTTTGATCAACCTTAGGTGAATTATCATCTTTACCCAATTTGCAACCAGTCACCATAGGAATACTTACCAGTTTGGAACCATCCATTCCAAACTTCTTCACCATCTCTCACACATACTTAGACTGTGAAATAAAAATTCCTTTCTATGTTTGATTAATCTATAGCCCAAGAAAGAAATTCATCTCCCCAAACATAGACATTTCAAATTCTTTATGCATTTCTTCTGCAAACATCTTGCACATATTTTTATTTCCTCCAAAGATAATATCATCAACATACACAACTATTATCAATATTTTGTCATTTTCAATATTAAAGTACAAATTACTATACCTTTGTTAAAAAATTGCTGAATCAAATACCTATCTAACCTCGCATACCAAGCTCTAGGAGCTTGCTTCAATCCATATAAATATTTCTTCAATCGACACACCATATCCAATTTCTGTATCAACTAAAATCCTTCTGATTGTTCCATAAACTTCTTATTCTAGCTCACCACTCAAAAATGTTGACTTGACATCCATCTGATAGACCTTAAAGTCTTTATGAGAAAAAAATGCTAAGAACATCCTTATAGCTTCCATTATTACTACTGGAGCAAAGGTTTCCTTAAAATATATGCCTTCTACTTGTGAGTAACCTTTACACACAAGCCTTGCTTTGTTTCTAACAACTTCTCCATTCTCATTCAACTTGTTTCTGAATACCCACTTCGATCCAATGATGTTTTTATCTGCCAATCTTGGGACCAGTTCCCAAGTGTTATTCTTCTCAATCTGTACAAGTTATTCTTTAATTGCTTCCATCCAATGTTCATCTTTATAAGCTTCACTTATAGTCTTTGGTTTAATCTCAGAAAGTAAACACAGATTCATTTCAGTAGCAGCTCTGCTTTTGGTTAATACTCCTTTAGTCTTATCTCCAATAATCTAACTTTCTGAATGATTCTTCTGTACATATCTAGGTGTCCTAGGGGACATCACTAGAGCATCTTCTTCTCTTTCTTTTTGTTCATCCTTCTTCTCTTTCTCATCTTTTTCCTATTCTTCCACAATTTCCTCCATTCTTACATAATCATGTTCATCAGATTCTTATCCATCAATGCCAATAGAATTCTTGATTGTCTCATCAACCTTGACATTTTAAATCTCTACAATATTTCTCTGTCTTTTATTGAAACATATATATTCCTTGCTTGTAGTAGAATATCCAAGAAAAATACCTTCATCACTTCTTGCATCAAATTTTCCTAATTTTTCTTCATCTTTTCTGATATAACATTTTCTTACGAATACCTTAAAATATTTAATAGTAGGAATTCTTCCATTCCATAGCTCATAGGGAGTCTTCATACTATTTTCTCTAGCTTGCACTCGATTGAATACATAAACAATAGTATGAATAGATTCTTTCTTGTAAACTTATGGTAAATTAGCCTTAGTAATCATTGATCTAGCAACCTCTTGAACTGTTCTTGTTTTCCTTTCAACAACTCCATTCTGCTGAGGAGTTCTTAGAGTAGATAACTATCTTTTTATGCCACACACTTCACAAAACATATTAAACTCATGGGAGGTTAATTATCCACCTCTGTTAGACCTTAAGAATTTTATCTTCAAGTTCACTTCATTTTCAACCATTGCTTTGAATAGTTTGAATCTATCTAATGCATTTGATTTCTCTCTAAGAAATGTAACCCATGTATATCTAGAATAATCACAATTCAAAAGAATAAAGTACCTTTTACCAGGTAGACTTGTCACTCTTGTAGGACTACAAAGATCTGTATGAACTAAATCTAGTAGTGGAACGTTCCTTTGATATGTAATGATTTCTTGCTTTCTTTCCAAATTAAAAATTATTGTACATAGCATTAACAGGCTTTGTAATTCTTGGTAAATCTCTCACAGCCTAAACAAAACTAATCCTTGATAAGTTATCAAAATTAATGTCACACATTCTCCTATGCCATAACCAACTATCATTAATCTGAGACATAAAGAATCATCCATCAACACCCTTCAGTTGATAGATATTTCCTTCAAATTTCTTTCATGTAGCAATCAATGTTCTGGATCCTCTCCAGATCTCACATTTCTCATCTTTAAACACAATATCATATCCTTTTCTACACATCTGATCAATGCTCAAAAAATTATGCCTTAAAACGTTAACATAGTAAACATCATTAGTATACTGCTTGTCATCAAAACTTACTGAAACTATCCCACAAGTTTTAGCACCAGTATCATCTCCAAACATAACCAAGCCTCCATCATATTTCTCAAGCTTAACAAACTTACTTTTATCACTAGTCATGTGATGTGAACAACCACTATCAACTACCTAGTAATTTTTTTCTTGTTTAGCATGTAGGGAAAAGATAACCGTCCCTTCATTTTTCTCCTTCTCCAGAGGGCTTTCCTTTATCTATTTTTTAGAATTACTAGAATCAGGTTCATCCTTAATCACCAAGAACAAGCATTCATTATAATCTGGATCTTCATATTTTGAATCATCATTAGATATACTAGCATTCTCATTCACATAGTAAGCTCTATTAATCTTCTTTCCTTTCTTTTCATTCTCATTGTTTACTTCTTTTAGCTCTTTCCAGACACTTTACATCATAATGACCTATTTATCCACAACTAAAGAATTTAAAGGGAAACTTACCTTCATACTTGCTAGATAATTTCCTCATCCTTCTTACAATGTCAGATTCTATTTCATCAAATTTATCTTCATTTGGATCTTCAGATTTTGTAGCTTTAAAAGCAATCTTTGATTTGCATCCATTCATCAGACTCAACTTCCTCATCTCATAAGATGTGAAAAATACTAACAGAAGATCCTTAGTACAGGTCTTATCATCTATAGTCTGCTTAATAGCACTCACCTTCTCACTGTAAGCATCAAGAAGAGTTATGAGAATATTCTTTACAATTCTTGTTTCATCAGTAGTAGCATCGAGTCCTCACATTCCGACCACTATCTCATCCAATCTCTGCACATAATCTTTAACATTCTCATCCTTAGACGTATGTAGAAGATCAAACTGTGTCTCCAAATTCTATAATCTTGCTTCTTTAACTCTTTCATCACCATCATGCACTCTTTCCAAGGCATCCCAAACTTCCTTAGTAGTCTTCAAATTTTGTACCTTAATCAACTCAGAGTGTATCAAACTGTTCTTCAAGATGTACTTTACCTTATTATTCACTTCATGTGCTTTGATCTCTTCAGACGTACTCAGACCATTAGCAGGAGGAGTGTAAGGATTCTTGTAGGCTTTCTCCACATAATATCCACAATACTCCAAATATTATTCATCAATACTTTCCAAATACCATAATTAGTTCCATCGAACCTCAGATAATAATAAACCATTTTGCTAGCCATCCCAAACCTTCCTCAAGTGGTTAAGCTCTTCACCAAGGAACCAAGCTCTGATACCAATTGTTGAATATGACAACTAAGAGGGGGGGTGAATTAGTTGTCAAATAATTAAACCTTTAATTCAATCACCGGAACTAAAATCTCAATACTACTTAAATGATTAATCACCAAATGTCAATGCAGAAACTTAAATCCAACACACAAACACAATAACACCAGATTTACGTAGAAAACTCAATAAGGGAAAAACCATGGTGAGGATTAAATCACACTATAGAGAATATCAAACCGATTACAAGAGGTTCACTACCTAAAATAAGGACTCACTATCCGGAACAAGGACTCACTATCCGGAATGAGGACTGAGTATCCGGAACAAGGACTCACTATCCAACAAGGCTACAATCCAGAGGGCTCACTACCATAGAGATACAAAGAAGACAAAGAAGAATTTTTATAGAGAGACTACAATCCCAACACAACAAAGGATTCCACCACAATTACTCCACACATGCATGAATGATAGAGTTCACCTTCTGCCCACTGCATCCGAAAACTCAACATTAAGCTTTGGACTGATCTACCTCACTCACACCACACACACTCACTAAATAGAATCAATTTCGCATAAAACTACACTTCCTCTTTTCTCTTATCGCTCTTCTTATTTTCTCTTGTATCATATTTCACCATTTAAATCATCTTGCATTTATACCATCTTCAACTTTGAAACATATCCATGGTTGGCCATCCAAATTCAAATTCAAATTAGGTTGGTGCCAAAACATCCTAGGGTGGAATTAGAATGAGGGAAACCCAAACACACGCTTCATAAGGAACCAAATAGATCCAACACACTTCATCATCCTCGAAAGTAGTATTTCACACAAGGTCAGCCAAACCAGTGTAAAACACATAGAACCATTAAGCACAAATCCTCCAAATGCCAAAACTATATTCAATGAAATTAGGGCAGCACAACTATAGAATGGAAAGTCATAAGACTTCATCAAAGAGAAATCTGTACCAACAACATTTCTCCCGAACCTCAACCAAAAACATTGAAAACCACAGTTCACAATTGGTGAACACAACTTGCACTGTACAATGAACCAACAACCAAAAATATGGATAAAGTATCTTCTAACAATCATGAACAACATATCCGAACCACACAACCATAGGAGAAAATCCAGACCAAAACCTGAATCAACAACTGAAAACTTGTAACATATCTTCATTACAATTTTCTCAATATCATTGACATATACAACCAACAACAACTAGTAGATAAAAAATTGACCAGTTGACATCAATGACAACACCTTCAATATTTCCACAACACATTCCATAATTTTATTCTCACAAAAAAATTAATTTATGTTAGAAATAAATTAGAAAATCTAATCACGAATGGAAAAAAAACTAGCAATGTTTGGTATTAATAGTGCGTTTGGCTCACGTTTACAAGTAATGTCATTGCACTTGAGTTACTACATCTATAGCCTAACATAGCTGCAATAATGACATTTGTGGTATCATCCCTATAAGCCACTAGGGAGAAATAAGGGAGATATCATTTGATTTAACTACAAAGGATGTTAAATTCCCTTTGGATTGATAAGTTAAAAGGATAAAAATAAATAAATTGAAGTCATTAATAGCAACATAGAAAACCCAAGTAAGATTTCTATGATGTAAATGTAAATTGGGATTGAAGTTATATTGATGTATGAATAATTTGAATAAATACAAAATTATTTAAACATGTCAAGGGTGACACTTGTTATAGGAATAGGGTTTAGATGAATGTTATTAGAAAAAAAACAATGGTCAAGATCATTTATTTTTTAAGCTTTTGTTCATGTGTAGTAGTTGCAGAAGAATTGTCTAGGGGATAAGAACCCTAGAAAGGGTTATGTAACCACTTAAATAGCTCACATAAAACATGGAATAGAAAACAAAACTACATATTTTATGCCTTGATCCCATTTGGAAGTAAAGTACATAGATAGTCTAGGAAATGAAGGATGCTACTAGTACTCGGGTGTTTGGGAACATGGTTTAGTGTAAGATTGATCGTATTTTTATTTCTAAAAGATAAGAAAAATAGAATACGTTCAACTATACTTGAAAGAATCCTATAAGGATTTCTTGTTTCCTCGAGGCCTTAGGCCAAATTCCAAGGTAGTATTCAAGCCTATGATTGTTAATAACCCCGAACAATGGCGACCTCAGTGCACTTTCAGTAGGAAGTATGGTCTTCAGAGAAGAGACTTAGGACTAATTAGTCCTAATGAGTCTAAGAGTCTAGCCAGAGGACACACATACCTTTTGATAGATGCCTACCTCATTTAGGTGGATGCCTATTCCAATTATATGAATATATGAATTCATGTTCCATATGAACAAATGATTGGTTACTATTCTAAGTTTAATAATACCTATCCTGTATGGGTAGAAGTTCCCAAGTATACTTATGAATGAACATTCAAATACAAAAATTAGTGATGTTTTTGGGTTTTACTACAATTTAGTTGTTGATAAAATGCTAAAAAATGAAGTTAAATGTGGTGTTGCTCTTTATATAGTAACTTTTTCTTTTTCAACTTTTTTGTGTGTATTTATAAATCAAAACTTTAGTGCATGGATTTATTTTTCCCAATTTTGATAAATATATATTTTTAAAATAAATATTAAAATGTGTGTGTACTAAAAACACAAGTGTTTCTATGGCACGTCATCTTTTGTCTTAATTATTTATCCAAAATAGAAAAAAATACCATCTTGACATATAAGATTTTATCTAGTGCACCATATTTTCTCAATTTAAAAAAATAAATTTTAGTATTTTTTGATAAGATAATCAACCTTATACTTTGGTGCTAATAAACTACTTTTAGTAATAATAAAAAATAAAATATACAAATAATTAAAATATTAAAAACTTTATATATTTGAAAACTAAACTTATGATGTACAAAAGGGTATATTTATATTTAGAAAATATTATTTACATGAGTAGGAGTTGTTGAAACATCAAGTTTTTCAATTTTTTTGCAAATTGGCCTCAAAATGGTGTTGTGTATGCATTTAGTGAACACTTTTATTTGCAAAAGTTGTAGCCATATATAAATTAGCTACACTGAATCTATCTACATCATATGTTTGACCAAAATTGATTTTTAGTTAGAAATACTTAAATTCACCTATGTGATAAGTTGGCCAAAAGTGTGACATTGCTTTGTACTTTTATCCATGAGTAAATTCTAACCCAGATTTTATAAAACTTCACTATATTATTTAATGAATCAAAATATTATTATAAACTATTTACAATATAGTTTACATATATTTCTCTCTAGTTTTATCTTGAGGAAACTATATATATATAATTGATCTTTCTTCTATTCTAGTTTTCATGCAACTAGTATTTAGAATGCATGCAAAAAACATTTAGCCCTAAAATTCCACCAGTTCTCCTAAAAGAGAACTAGAAACTATATCCTACACAATCCATATTCATATATTAATCAAAATATTATCTTTGTAGAAATCAAGTATCCCTTCCTACTTTTTCTCTATTCTTGACACATGTAATTATAAAAATAGTTAATATTTCCATTAATTGTGTAGATACCCCAATTCTAACATCACATCTTTAAAAATGGCTTTGGACGGGAATAGGAGCAAGTCTGATTTTTTGAATTCTACAAATAGGGAGAGCGATGATAGTGTTGACTAGAAGGACGATGATGATCTATGTCTATGTTTTGTGCTGCAAGATGGTTGGGGATGGTTTTGTTAGCCTCCCCTTTGCTCTTCTTGTTTGGTTCATGTCATTGTTGTGCAGGGATTCTTTGTTTTTGATCCTCTTACCCCTGAATGGTTTGGTTTCTCGTGCATGTTAGGGAGAGTTGTTTCACTATGGAGATGTGTGTATGCTATGAGGGGGTCCTCCTCCTTTGTCTCTGTTGGAGTGATTCAACATATTGGCTTCTATGTTGTTGAAGCTAAGCGTTTGTAGATTGTTGTTTCATGTCCTTGGCTTTGCTCCAACTACCAATGTTACTCTGTGGTATGTTTGAAGGGAGGATTGGGTGTGGTTTTGGCTCTGGTGGTGTGGAACCTATCACTTTTCATTATGGCTATGGTTCCTCTATTCCATATGGGCATGTTGCTGGTGATTGTGTTCTTCTTTCCAACCTTCACTATGATGTTCCTTTATTCGCTTGTTGAGTTGTTGGGTTTGAATGTTTCCTTGCTTATCTCTTGTGTTCTTGGCCTCATTTATCTTTGTTTTTCTACGATGGATGTGCTTTCTTGCTTCATCTAGTTTGAGGCCCTACATCACCTTGATTGTAGTTTTTCCTTTTTCTTGTTTAGTATCTTTTGGGTGCACTTGGGAAAGGGGGTTCTTGTGAACTTTGTGTTTAGCTTATCTTTGTTTGTGGTGAGCATGATGTTTCTCTACTCTATCATCCTTGTTCAACTCTTTTATGTAAGGTGTAATGTGGCTTTTGAGGTGATCTCTTCTCTCTTTGAGGCCACCTTTATCCCTTCGATGTTTGAACTCTATCAGTGGTTCCCTATCTTTGCCATTGATTTTGGGGTGTGTTCTATCACTGCATGTGTGGTGATAGGGTTTTTTTTATGCTGGTACAACTCCGTTTATGCTATTGGGTTTTTGAATGGTGTTCAAGGCTATGGTTTGTGGCTTCCTACGAATGAGGTGTTCTTGGATCTCACGTTTAATGAAGAATCCTCTATTGTGTCTTTGAGGGGATGGTTCTCTGGTTGTGTGATGCTACAAGTTGTTGACCACCTTATGTAGAGGTGTTTAGTGGGGGCTATCGTGAAAGGTCTTTTGGAAATCTTGGTGGACCAGATTACCCATACGACTTCTAGGGTTAATAATTTTGTTGTTGCCCCTTTATCTTTTCTTTATTATCTCTTTTTGGGTCCTCAAAAAATAAATCCTTTAGAGGTGAAGGTTTCTCCTTTTAGAGGTGGAGTTTGTGGACTTGGGGAGATGAAGCCTTTTTCTATTGAGGTGGAGACCGGTTTAGCTAGTGGGGCTTGGTGTTTACTGCCTTTGGCTATGTTTTTCCTTCAAAATTTCTATTGAGGTGGAGAGTTTTTGGATGTTGGAATGGTTTCTTTGGTGATTCAACTTATGGTTGCTCTTCTTGTCTCCTATTGAGGTGGAGATGGAGATTACTGTTGGGATCATGATCCACATATGGTGCATAGTTTTACTGAACTGTAGGTTGTTTTCTGTTTCATTGGAATTGTTTCTTGTAGTTTGTGTTTTGGGCCCCTTAAAACCTTCTTGTTAAGGGTTTCAAGTCCCTTTAAAACATGGAAGTTGTTGGACTTGTTTTTTGGTGGTTAGGTAGTTTACTATTCTGCTGCAGTGTTTCTGCTATTTCTCTTTTATTTGTGAGTTTTGTTTTTTTCTTCCATTGGAAAGTTTTTGACTTTGGTGTATGGAAGTGATTCTTTTCTTCTCTTTGTACAAGGTTCTAGGCCCTTTCAAAACCCTACTTACCTTATCAAAAATATCACATCTTTAATTAATTAAAATTCTAAATTTTAATTAATTATTCCATTTCATCTTATAATTAATTAAATATTATATCATTTAATTAATTATTTTTCTTTATCCCATAATTAATTAAATATTTCATTATTTAATTAATTGTCTCATCTCATTCTATATTAATTAAATATCATATTATTTAATTAATTATTCTAGCTTACCTTATAATTAATTAAGTGCCACATTTAATTAATTATCCTATGGTCTTCTCTAAATTAATTAAATATTGTACTATATAAGTAATTTATCCTTAGTCCATATTCTTCCAAATTCCCTAATCTCAATTAAGTTAATAAACCTATGATTAGTTAACTTAATCCACATCCTAATCCTTATTAACATTTTCTCTAATTTTTAATTCTATCCATTCCCCAAAACTTGTAGACATGTGACATGTGTCATCCAAGCCTTTTAATGACTTGCATGTACATGCCACTATCAATCTCCAATTCATCCTTTGACCTCTCCTCTCATTAGATGATCACACATGTGTGAGATCCTCTTCCCCATAAGATCCACCCTACACTTTCCACTTACCACCATTTGCCATATCCTCTAAGATTACTCATCTTACACATGTTGCCATATTTGTATCCACTTGTCACTTTGTTTTTATTCCCAAGATTTTATCACACATGTGTGAGCACACCTTTCCATCTTACCCATGCCACATGTCATAGTCACATGCCTCCACCTTTTGACACTTGTCACAAGGCTAAGCCTTTGTCATTACATTCAATCTCACCCATGTATCTCACAAGAGGATCTTGGCCCTCCATTTCTCTATCCAAAAATATATAAATTCAAGCCTTTCCATCCCATTTTTAACAATCAACTTGAGTTAACCAAATAATGCTACAAAATCACTAAAAGAGTAATCCAAAATCCAATCAAGAGAGAAAATCTACATTTTTTGGGTGCAAACTTGGAGCTCAATCAATGGAGGTGAAGGTGTGAAGGTATAATCAATTTTATTGTCATTTGTTTTATTTATTTGATTGATTTATCTTCATTATCATTTCTCCCTCTCCATTTCGACATGCTTGATGGGACCCACATCTCTTTCTAACATTTTTGTGTGAGTTTTGTGAAGATTTTACTCGTAGGTTCTGTTTTCATCATTAACTCTACAAATCAGTGCTTCCACTACAACAAGTTGCACTGCATAGCAACCCACAATGCTTAAATTTCACCAAGTTGTGCATCTTCTATGAATTTCAACACCTATGTAATGACCTACGACATGTGCGCTTCATAGAATGACACCTCTTTATAAATATAATTTAACCTTGTGATCTAACATTGGTCTTATTTGAAAGATTTTAGAAGTTTTATAGGTTGTTTTTGCAGGTTTTAAGTTAGTTTTGACTTAGGGTTCAACTTTTATACTACAATCATAAATCTTAAAAGGAAAACAAAAAAGAAAAAAGGTATAAAAAAGACCAAAAAAATATCTTAAGGTTGAAATACAAAGTTAAAACCCATTATAGATGAGATAGTGTAGATTTCAAATATGTAATATTTTTACAATTGGGTTATCATTTTCTTTCAAATCTTTAATAATGTTTTAAGGATAAAATACAATTTTCAATTTTTTTTAGTTTAATATCACAAATCTCTACCACTGTGTAACTATGCCTACATAGGAAACAACTACGCTTACATGATGACAAAAAAAAATTTCACACTATTTGTCAAGGAAAATTTGAATGCCCCTATCTCAACTCGCCAAGCTTGCACAATGACTTGCACCACATGTGTTGTAGGAAGTTGTGCTTCTACTCTCGAGCAAAGAATTATCTTTGTAGCCTTAATCAAACAAATTTGGGACATTTAATACACTTACAAGTTTATTTAAGTTGCAAAACTAGGCTCATGCACAATTTGGTTATGGTAACCTTTTAACTTAAACTTAAATCAAATTTGTTGGCAAACTTAAAGCCTAAAGATAATCAATTTCAAAGATTTCCAAATTAACAACAAAATTTTCAGCAACTAGGCTATTGATATAAATCTATTTATTAAGTTTTTATCCATCAATAGTCATTTTTCTACTTATAGTACTTGTAAGTTTTTGGACACTGTGTAATCACACCTATGCAAAGTGAAGTTGCACCTTCATGCAGGCTAGATGCACCTCTGTTTTGTGCTTCTGCATAGAATTTCAATGCTTGTGTAATGATGAACTACCCTTCCAAGGTGAATTTCAATGCTTCTACTTTGTAGAACTGCGCCTCTACTCTGTAAAACTATACCTCTCTTAGGTATATATATATTTTTATTTATCTATGTATCTATGCTTACATTAGCAAAAACTGCACTTTTGTGTAGACTTTCTATTTCTTTGTTTGACACAAATGCACTTTTGTTATGATGTACAAATTTTAATTATTTTTTTGATTTTCTAGCTTTTTGGACTAACAAGTGGCACAATTAGTTAAGCCTATCCAAAACTTGATATTTTAAACTACTAACTTATGGTTTTGTAGGTTTGTAAGTCTAAGATTTTTATTTTTTCACTAAATTAGGAACTAAATTAGAGTAGTGGTAAATTCACTTTGTGTGTTGTGTTTGGAGGGTTGCATAGACATATGATCTCCCATTGCACTTAGTGTAATCTTGGGGATTAAAAATCTCACATCTCCTCATTTTTGTTTCATATTAGAACCTAGGACTTGCTAACTTTGTGTGTATGCTCTTTGATCACACTTAGTGTGATGTTGGGGATAAAAAAAACCTAGTAATTATCCTTCCCTTTAGGAGGCTTGCTTGGGGATTTCATCACCCCAAGGGATAACCTCAACTACATGTTACCAATGGGGTATATAAAGAGGGGAGAGTGAAATTTGTACCCCAATTTAGTTGCATCATACTTACGAAAGCTTGATGTATGGGTGATTTTAGTACAAGAGGTGAAGGGTTGGTGATGGGTTCATTTATTAGCCCATTTTTTGTTGTTTTTTATGTAGACTTTCATACATTATCAGACAATCCTTTCGAACAATACTCCTATGCTATGCTATCTTTTCATTCCTATTATACAACCTTGGACCTAAATTATAGTAATGGAAATATAGTTACGATATAGTAGCATTGCATGGTTTATATGTGAGTATGTATGAAATTGTGATGGAATTCTATGTTTAATCATGGTAGTTATCTTTGTGTATATATTTTGTAGATTAACCTCTTGTAGCCCAAGAAGACACTATAGATCATAGCAATTGGAAGTTGTAGCCTACAACAAAAGGAAAACTTGGACAATAAAATAAGGGAAGTGCCAGATCAAGCTAAGTGTAATAACTACCATGTGGAGGCACCCAATGGAGTTAGTCATGCATCATTATGAAAGTTAATGAGGTGTTGAGAAGAAGAATATTTTTTTTTATAGGATTTTGGATAACTGTTTGTGTGTTCCACATGCAAATCTATTTTGTAGAGTTTCAATTCTATTAGAACTCTTGTCATGTTTCAATTATAGTTTGAAAAATTCAATCTTAACTATATACTCTAATATCTAGGAGTTGTAGTTAATGATTTTAGTTAGGAGTTGTGTTTAGAATAAACTCCCCCGTGCTTGTATATATCCAATGGTTGAGTCCTTAGATAAGTTAGTTTATTTTCAGTATTTTGTTATGAATTGCTTTTCAGTTTTCAGTTATCATCTAGATACATGCTGATTATTCATAAATCATTTCCTTGAATACAATCCGTGAGGAATATTTTGTGTAATATTTTGTGATGCGTAATGAATGAAGTTCAAGTTCATACAAATGCATAGAATCTGAAGGTTTAGTTAAGTGAAGACAACCA
The DNA here is from genome assembly GCA_007115665.2 of Sequoiadendron giganteum. Lineage (NCBI taxonomy): Eukaryota > Viridiplantae > Streptophyta > Pinopsida > Cupressales > Cupressaceae > Sequoiadendron > Sequoiadendron giganteum. The sequence continues at coordinate 288,012,683 of CM021106.1, forward strand.
CTTTAGCATGCCACTCAAGGTAACTTTTCTTTACTACAATTGTAGTTATTTATTTCTGTTAGTAGTTATTTTCATTTATCATTACTTCATAAATTACATGTAAGTCAAAATAGATTCTCATATTTTGAATAAAAGTAATGAATGTTCATGAGCATGAATGCATTTAGTTAACTTATAGTACCCCTTAGGTTAGAATAAGTTCAGTTACTAGTCTTGATCAGTTTTGAGTTAGTTTCAATAATTATTTGTTAGCATAAATTTAGCCATAGGTTATGTTGTAGGCACCCGTAGCCATTAGCACTAGTTTACTTCTTTCACTGTTATGCATTTCTTTGTTCTTCTAGCAAGTATAATACCTTTAATAGGATAACCTAGGTAACCTCAAGTCTTTGAAGGCACACATAGTGCAACACCCTCACAAGTTTACAAACCTTGGTTGACAGTTTAATTTGGTTTCTACAATGTTGAGTGGACTGTTCAGCTAGTCATACCTCTGAATTGTGTGATTTCTACCAAGTTTACAATATACTAGTTTAGATTCTATAGGTGGTATGAGATTTCTCACCAAAATTTCTCAATCCACGCTTGTGATAAACTAGTTTTCATGGTTGTGCCTCATGTACCCTTTAGGTATTTGGAGGATGCCCCTAGAAAACTCATAAAAGCCTAGATTAAGACCATTTGGCCGTAACTTAGTGTCATCCGGGGTGCAACCAATCATGCTTGAAGTTACTCATCATATTAGTTTTTTTTGAGGTGACACTAATCCTTGGTTGGGCCTTGTCCTTCTATGGAAGAGGTGTAAAGGTGGTACATTACCTTTGCATACTCTAGGTCATCCATTCAATTGGAAGTATTAGCCTCACAACTAGTGGGCCCATATTAAGTCTATAATCCCACTTGACCAATTTTAGGAATGTGCTAATGTGCTTGGTGTGTCTTCATGTGTAAACTAGTGATAAGCCACTCACCTTTAATACCTAAAAATAGCCTTTTTACCTTGAGAAAGTCAAGTTAATTGGCCAATGTGTTTTCTTGTGTGAACATATCTCTTGCAAAAATCTAGTATTTATAGCAACACCTTTGGTATATCTAGCTCCACCTATCAAACCATGACTACACTCTATGGAGTTGCGCATGCGCTCTGCATAGTTGCACCTGAGATATGAAAAATTGTCACTATCAAACAACACCTGCACTTTATAAATCTATGTCTATCTATCAAACTATGCCTACATTTTTCCTAGAAACCAGAGACCATCCCACAATACCCAATAGATATCCTTGATCACGTCATATCCCATTCTCCTTGCATAACTCAAATATTAAAATGAGAAAGAAAATTGTGTAGTATTCCCTTTTAATTAATTTAATTTAGACATCAATTAAAAAGGGAATTAAAAGAAAAATGTTTAAAGAAAATTTAAGTTAATAACAATTAATTTTAGACTAGAATTAATTAATATTTTAAAACTTGATAAATTAAGTCGATTTAAATATTAAAAATAATTATTATTTATTGTAGCTCCTTAAATGCATGGTCATCATCATTAGAAAGAGATTCTTGACAAAGTAATAATAGGGAGTTACAAAAGAAAATAATGGCTAATAAAGTCAAATTTTTGTGGGAAGTGGAGGTAATAAATGCAGAGGTGAGGAAGTTGAATACGAGGACATGCATGCAAAAGAGGATTCATTTTTCATCACCAAACCACTAAGCTCATTATTCCTTTTTGGGAGGAAGGACATTATTATTGCTGTGAGCAGAGGAATAAATCTCTTTTGGCTATGTGAATTCTATAGGGAGATTGGTCATGCTGACCAAGGGGTTGAACTGAAGAAGGTCGACATAGCCCACTGTAAATCTCGTACACTACTGATGTTTGAATGGTTGAGTCGATTAGTTTGGGTAGTTTATTATTTGGATTTACATCTTCTTGGAGAAAATAGTGCTTGTTTATTTAGGGAATTTTGTGGTCATCTTGAGTTTACTGTATTGCATCCCAAGGTTCTATTCTTTGAGTTCTTATTACAGAGTTAGTGAACAATTTTAGTCACATGATGGAAATGTTTATCTCTAGTTAGTCAAGGCATATTTTGCTCAGTCGAGCCACCATAATCATCGTGGTTATAGAATTTTGTTACCTTTATTCTTTATTTCAAAAATAGAAAGTGTTGCAAGATCAGTTAACTTGATAATATACGCTTGGTAATTTAGTCTTGTGGTTAGTAGATCTCAAAAAACTAAAACATTTTTCTCTTGCGTCACCTTTAGAGTACTGAATGACTTGTAGATCAGATGCACAATCTTTACTTTCATTCTATGTTTGTTTCACTAATTTCTCCACCATCTCCTATAGGGTATCAGTCAAGTATTGTGCCACGTGTTGCACCAACTATTTGGTCTTTAATAAACTAAATGCAAAAACAAAACTATTGTTTTGTTTCCCAATCAGTTGAGAATACACAAACTCAAAACACAGAAGCATGGGGAGACATGCAACATTCTTCTTTTCATTCAATAACTGGAAATGACAAATACAAAAAGACTAAAACTCAGAAAATAAACTAAGTCTATGGATTACAAAATTGCTGGGAGCGCTGCTCAACTAGACAGACAAGTTCAGGAGCTCCTAGGAGCTCACTTTCAAGAGCTACATAGAGCTCAACCTAGAGAAATCAGTGCTCACATACAAACAAATGTATTTGTTGTTGTTCAAGAGCTACTAGGAGCTCACACATAGACTGCTGCTATTGGAAACTTCTTCTTCCTTGACAGAACTTGCCGCCTTCATTCCTTTTTTCCAAACAAAAATTCCCTCTAAAATTCAAAATTACCTACCAGGATAAATGAAAAATTTAAAATCAGCTACCAAAATTAATTCTGGAGCTGTCAGGAGCTGCAAGGAAGATCCCCAAAATAGAAATGACTCCTGATGGGTAGGTGAATAACTAGGGGGCTGATAGATGAGCAGGAGGATCAAGAGAAAAATAAATTCCAACACTCCCCCTTTGTCTTGAGTCGACAAAACAAGATCAATCTTGTTCCAAATCAACAATGCCCAACCTACTCCTTAGGCACTTGAAACTATCCTTGCTGAAAGGCTTGGTGAATATGTCTGCTAGCTGCTGCTCAGACCTGCAAAATTCCATTTCAATTTCACCATTTTCAACCAATTCATGAATGAAGTGATACCTGATTTCAATGTTCTTGTTTCTTCCATGAAAGACAAGATTTTTTGTCAAAGCTATCGATGAAACATTGTCACAAAAGATTATTGTTCCATCCTCTTGTTCTTCTCTCAAATCTACCAAGATTCTTCTCAGCCAAATATCTTGACATGCTTCTGCATTTGCTACTATATATTCAACCTCTTCTATTGATAGGGAAACAATAGGTTTCTTCTTGGAAGACCATGAGATGGCTCTCGAACCCAAATGAAACACATAGCTCGATGTGCTCTTCCTATCATCCAAACTTCCTGCCCAATTGCTGTCTGTGTAACCAACCGACCCAAACTCTTTTGTTGCTGTGTACAAAATTCCATATCCTTGGGTGCCATTCACATACCTCAGGATCCTCTTACCCGCTTGCCAATGGGTATCCCTTGGAGTCTCTATAAATCTAGAAATAAGACTCACTCCATGCATCATATCTGGCATAGTTGTAGTCAAGTACATCAAAATTCCAACCAAACTTTTATACAAGGTCATATCCACATTGCTACTGCAATCTTCCTTGCTCAACTTTAGACCTATGACTGTTGGTGTTGGGGTAGGATTGCTTTCAAGCATCCTAAATCTCTTCAAGATTTCATTTGCATATTTTTCTTGAGAGATAAATATACCATCATGCATTTGTTTTACTTCTATCCCTAGAAAATACCTCAAGAGACCTAAATCTATCATTTCAAATTCTCTTTTCATGGCCTCTTTAAAATCAGTAATGAGGAAATCATCATCCCCAGTAAAAACTAAATCATCTACATACATGACAACAATCAAAATATTACCGTTTTCTACCTTGATGTAAAGAGTGGGCTCACCATCGCTTTTTCTAAAGCCATTGCTCATCAAATATGAGTCAATCCTATTGTACCATGCCCATGGAGCTTGTTTCAGCCCATAAAGAGCTTTCAGGAGCCTATACACCTTGTGTTCTTGACCTAGAACTTCGTATCCAAAAGGTTGCTCCACATAAACTTCCTCTTTCAACACTCCATCAAGGAAGGCAGAATTAACGTCCATTTGAAACACCTTCCATTTGTGTTGGGCTGCAATTGCTATGATTTCCCAAACAGTTACCATCCTTGCAACAGGGGCATACGTCTCATCATAATCTCTCCCAAGCTGTTGTCTATACCCCTTGACCACCAAACGTTCCTTATGCCTCTCTATGCTTCCTTCGACATTGCACTTGGTCTTATAGACCCATTTCAACCCAATAACTTGCTTGTTGGGAGGAAAATCAGTTAACTCCCATGTGTTGTTCCTCTCTATTGCATCTATCTCATCATCCATGGCCTCACACCATTTCTCCTCTTTCACAACATCCTTAAAATAAATCGGATCACTATGAGAAAAAAATGAAAAATTCATGTTCTCATCAAACTCTTCATCATCCCTTTCATCTTGGTAGATCTCCCTAAGAATCTTGGTCTTCTTTGGCATTAGGGGGGCCAGAGTGGGGTCTGAACTTTCACTACTGTTGCCGCTCTACTGAACAGGCTGGTTCAAGAGCTCTTGGGAGCTCTCAGGAGACGATCTTTTGGGTACCTTTGGTTGTTTTCCTTTATGTTTTCCCACTTCAGAAGCTCTCAACAGCTATCGGGAGATCTCTATGGCCAAATCTCTAGTTGACTATGACTGTATTCTTGACTGCCTTCTAGCTTTAGGAGCTATTGGGAGCTCTCTTAATAGAATTCAGTGGTAGTCTATTTAACTGTCTATTTTCTTTAGGAGCTATTAGGAGTTGACTATTTCTGCTACTGTAGGATCTTGTTGATCTTCTTGTTGATCTTCTTCATCTTCCTGAACTCTTAGGAGATGTCAAGACTTGTCGGTCCATCCCATGACTCATCTTCTAAGAAATCCACGTCTCTACTAATGATGATTTTCTTGGTGACCGGGTTATACAACCTTTAGGCTTGAAATCTTCACTATAGCCCATCAAAATGCACTTTTCACCCTTGTCAACCAACTTCTTCCTCTTCTCTTTTGGCACAATTGCATATGCCACACACCCAAACACTCTCAAGTGCTCAACTTTCCACTTACATTTCATCCATGCCTCTTGTGGTGTTTTGTCATGGACCACCTTCGTTGGACTTCTATTAATCAAATAGGCAGCTGTTGCTACAACCTCTCCCCAATATTCAATCGGGAGTCCCTTTTCTTTCATCATGCTCCTTTCCATCTCCATGATGGTGCTATTCTTTCTCTTAGCCACTCCATTTTGCTGTGGAGTATAACTGGCTGTTAGCTCCTTCTTGATGTCATTTTGCTTGCAAAAATTCACAAAATTCTTGGAGGTATACTCTCCTCCACGATCTAACCTTAGGAACTTGATGAAATTTCCATTCTCCTTTTCAGCCTGGGCCTTAAACAATAAAAACTTATCAAAAGCTTCAGACTTATGTTGCAAGAAATAAACCCACATCTTATGACTAAAATCATCAATGAAGGTCATAAAAAATTGGCTTTTACCAATAGATGTGATTTGCATAGGGCCTACCAAATATGTATGCACTAGCTCCAATGGTTCTCTTTCCCTTGTAGAGTTCCTCAATTGAAAGGGCTGCCTATGCTGCTTGCCCAAAATGCAAGTCTCACACCTAAAATTAGGTTCTACTATTCTTGGAAAACCATCAACCATATTATTCTTGGACAAAAGACTCAAACCAGCAAAGCTTAAGTGTCCATACCTGAGATTCCATAGCTTGGAGGGGTCTTCAATAGAGCTTTTGAGGGCTACTGATTGTACTACTGTACATTTTCCATTCAAGAGAGGTGCAACAACAGATTGAGATGAGAAACATGTCTCAATCTTCAACGGAAAATATAGTTCTTTGTCATTTGAACTGCTGCAAACACCTTTATCCTCTCATTCTTGTCATAAATGACACATTGCCCCTTCTCTATCAGCACTTTGTATCCATTTTGGATCAGTTTTCCAACACTCATGAGGTTATGCTTTAACCCAGGTGCAAAAAACACATTTTGGACTTCCTTATTTTCACCTTTCTTTGTGCAGATCATGATAGATCCTTTTCCCTTGATTGGAACTACTCCATTGTTCCCCATTCTTATCTCAAATTTTACATTCTTGTCAATGAAAGAAAATAAACTTTCATTACCACTCATGTGGTTGCTGCAACTGCTATCCAAATACCAGACTTCGGGGCTGACTTCTTTACCAATGTTGCACATGATGAAGGTTGTGGACTGGTTGCCTTCAACCACATTTGCATTCGATTTTGATTGATTATCGTGTTTTTTCTAGCACTCACTGGAATAATTTCCAAAATTATGATAGTAGTAGCACTCAATATTTCTCTTGTCATTTATCCAATTCGAACTGCTGTTCTTCATGCCTCTTCGAGAGCTATTCTAAGAGCTGCTCGCTCCCTCTTGGTTGTTTTCTCATCCTAAGCTTTCTCCTCCAACATTTCCTTGTTCGGATCTACCTCTACCTCTTTGGGAGTTTTTTCTACCTCTCCCCTTGCCTCTTGCATTCGATTGAGCTTTAAAAGATTTCTCTTGGAAAGAAGTAGCATACCTATTTAGGCGCTGCTCATGGGTTTGAAGAGAATCCATCAACTCATCCACCATCAAAGTAGAGAGGTCCTTTGCCTCTCCAATGGCAATGATGAGTGCATCATACCTCATGGGTAGACATCTAAGGATTTTTTCAAGAATTTTCTGCTCCTCCATCATTTATCCATTCGTTCTCAGCTAATTTATTAAACCAAAGAACCTTGTGTAAAAATTTGAGATGGTCTCACTTTCTTTCATTTCTATAATCTCAAACTCTCTTCGAAGCATCTGGAGCTACATGGATCTGAATTTTTGAGTCCCTTTGTAGCTTCATAGAGCTTCCTTTGCATACTCAACTACTTCTATCTTGGGAAAAATGGCCTTTGTCAAGGCTGCTTCTATCAAACTCAATTCCTTAGCATCCTTCTTTCTCTACTCTTTCAATTGGGTCTTCTAGTTATTTTTGAGAGCTACAAATGCAGCTGGGTCAGTGACATCCACAAACCAATTTATCAAAAAATCCCACGAATCATTGGCGACCATAATGGTCTTCATCTTCTTTTCCCAAACATCATAGTCCTATCCATTAAAGAGCGATGGTTGTTTCCAACTCTTTCCTTCATCTCCAGCCATGTCTCCTACAGAAAAAACTTGATACCCAAAAAAAAAAAATGCCCTAACTCACAAAGAAATGGGGCCTATAGCTCTGATACCATGTAGAAGTTTAATAAACTAAATCCAAACACAGAACTACTATTTTATTTCCCAATCACTTGGGAATACACAAACTCAAAACACGGAAGCACAAGGAGACATGCAACATTCTTATTTTCATTCAATAACTTGCAATGACAAATACAAAAAGCATAAAAATCAGAAAATAAACTAAGACTATTGATTACAAACTTGTTGGGAGCACTGATCAACCAGACATACAACTTGAGGAGCTCCTGGGAGCTCACTATCAAGAGCTACACAAAGCTCAACCTGGAGCTATCACTGCTCACCTACAAAAAAATTACAACTACTGCTGTTAAGGAGCTACTGGGAGCTCACACAAAAATTCTTCACACATAGACTGCTGCTGCTGGAAACTTCTTCTTCCTTGATAAAACTTTATGCCTTCATTCCTTTTGTCCAAACAAACATTCCCTCTAAAATTAAAAATTACCTACCAACATAAATGCAAAATTCAAAATCAGCTACCACAATTAATTCAGGAGCTATCAGGAGCTGCAGGGAAGATCCCCAAAATAGAAAAGACTCCTGACGATTAGGTGAACAACTGGGGCTTAGACGGATGAGCAAGAGGCTCAAGAGAACAATAAATTCCAACAAACTGCTCATTGAGAATTATGAGAAAGAGGAGCAACAAGCTTCCATTTGTAAACATCCTGGGGATTGGAAAGCTTCCTAGATATTTAGTCTTACCACCTAACCTTGGTCGATGTTAACTCTAAGATGAATAGTTTCACCAATAACACCAACAAAGCATAGAATGAAGGAGGGGAGTGTTGGTGTAGAATCATAGAAGTGGTGTGAGGTGAGAAGACTAGATCCATCAAGAGTAGTGAAGGACCTCAAGTATGTGGGTTGCTCCTTCATTTTCATGCATGATAGTTGGGCATTAATATCTTTAGTGTAAGATAAATAATCCCATTTTCTATGCTTAGATGGATTTCCCTTCACTACTGCTACTTGTAAATATATGATAGGCATTAACCCTGTAAGACTCTTGCAACTAGTTGAGCATGGTTAATTCTCCTCTCCTGCCTCCACTTGAGAGAGTACAGTCTTCGACCCTTCTATTTTACCCTAAAGTGCTAATCAACCTAAGAAAACTTTGTCAAGGCCATAACCTGTGAGTCATGATTTGTAGGTATTATTATTTCTTTAGAATACAAAGCAACCGATGTTGATTGGTGTGTGAGTCGGGCTGTGTAGATGCTTTTCTTACTTTATTTCCTTACATCCTCACACTGATTAACTGCCTTATGATTCGGAGCTCAAAAGAATTAGATTTCCTTCATGAAAAGATGAGACTCATGTTCCTCTTTAGCTTCTTAAAGCCCTTCCAATGAGCTCGTTATCTGAGTTATCATCATCGAGCAAGGCATAAAATGCTTCATTAATTGATGCTACGCAAGAACTATGTATGTCATACATATATGTATATTTATATAAGACTTGGAATAGTTGTGAGGGTGTAATTGCAATTCCAACATGGTTCTCGCCTATATAGGCTATCCTAATATCTGATCACTCTCCAATCATGGGATTATATTGTAAACCATCAACTTCTATTTGAATATTAATTCCTAATGTACTTTTAATTGCTTGATAAATTGGTTAATCATTCTTTAAATTTTACAGTGTACTATGGCTATTAGCTGCATTTGAAGCGGTGGGTTTATATCATTGATTCAGATCTCAATCTTAACCTTAACCCATGTATGTTAGGGGGTAAGAGTAACCTTGTTTCTATGAGGGGGTTCTCAGTGAGGATTATACTTTGTACAACATGGAGTGCACTTTCATAATGGGATGTTTCTATCAGACCATGAGCCCTTGAACATGTTGTTCAAAAGTTGATATGCTTCTGATGGCTATAAAAAGGATGAATCTGGTGTTTACTATTTTAAAAATGATTCTCTATTGTGGGGCCTAAAATAGAACAACATAAGTATTTAAAAAATGTTGAATGTTAATTAAGAGCTATCATTAATCCCCTCGATATATATATATATATATATTGCTTAGATAATGTTGGAAAATAGAATGTTCAACATAAAACCTAGAGCAAAGGATAGTACTAAATGGATGTTATTTTCATTTATGAATGACAAGAGATGTCTATCAAGGAATTAATAATTTACTCAATCATGTTAGGTTAAATTAGATTGGCTTAAATTGGTGGTTGAGAAGATGGAAAAGACTTAATGTTGATGAAGATAATAGATTAATAAACCCTTAACTCCTTTCCGGATTGTGAATAATCTCTATAAGCTATAATAGGAAAAATGATATGAATATTAGAGGTCGAAACAAGAGAATGAATTTATGATAGATGTGCATTGTGAGCCATCATTCATGTGGATATTGTTGGGTGCATGACTTGATGAAGAAATGCCTATGAAGATTCAATTTGCAAACAAAATCTCGAACTTATGGATTTTTGATTATGTTCTCCTATGGAAGAAAGGTGTAGACATGTAAAATTGACATGACACCTATCACACACCTTGAACAACACTGAACAACATTAAACAACATAAAACAACCTCAAACAACATCAAACAATATGGAACATCATCTCCGATCATCTCAGAATGACTCTGAATCATCCTGTAACACCTTGAAATGACTTAGAATCATCCCGTAACATCTTGAAATGACTCAAAACAATCCCATGACAGTTCAAAATGACTCAGAATCATCCCATAACACTACAAAATGACTCAAAATCATCTCGTAGCACCTCATAATGACTCGAAATCATCCTGTAACACCTCAGAATGACTCAGAATAATCCTGTAACATCTCAGAATGACTCAGAATCATCTTGTAACATCTCAGAAATGAATTAGAATCATCCTGTAACACATCATAATAACTTAGAATCATCCTGTAATGTCTTGAATCATCTCATAATCACCCCGAATTATTTTAGAATCATCCCATAATGTCTCAGATAATCTCAAATCATCTCAAAATCACCTTGGAACATCTTAGAATTATCCCGTAATGTCTTAGATCATCTCAGAATCATATCGCAACATTCCCACATCGCACCACATCACACCACATCACACCATATCGCACCACATCAAAACAACATCAAAAACCCTAATTCCTCTATTAATTGAATAATACAACATTATTTAATTAATTCACTTTTTCATCACTCTAGACAAATTAAATAAATTTCATTTATTTAATAAGGTCCTGAAAAACCCTAATTCCTCTATTAATTGAATAAAACAACATTATTTAATTAATTCACTTTTTCATCACTTCAAACAAATTACATAAATTTCATTTATTTAATAAAGTCCCAAAATCCCTAATTCTGCTATTAATTAAATAAAATAACATTATTTGATTAATTTATATTTCATCATTTTGACCAATTAAATAAATCATATTTATTTAATAAAGTCCTAATCTCAACTTATTTCATCCTGATTGATTGAATAATACCAATTATTTAATTACATCAGTAAATCACCTTATTCCTCTAAATTGATTAAATTATTAAATAATAATTTAATTACAACATTTTCCCTCCAAAATTTTTTACTATTCAAATCAATTATCAAAAATCAAATCAAACTAATGCAACTTTGTTTGCAAAAGTTAAACTTGATTTGCACGTTCAACTCCAAAAAATGAGTGAATTAATTAAATGAATTAATTCATATTCCTCACCCACTTTTTGATTGAGAAAATTATGATTGTTGACTGAGCAATCTAATTTGTTAACTAATCAATCTAAATTTTTAACTGAACAATCTATTCTGTTAACCAATCAATCACAATTCCTAACTAAGCCATCATAGTTCTTAACTAAGCCATCACATTCCTAACTAAGCCATCACATTCCTGACTGATCAATCTAAATTTGTTAACTTATTAATCACATCCTTGACTAGCCAATCTATTTCTCAATCACAAAAATTGTGCAATAAACTTTGCACAATTCTCTCATATAGCTAAATCCTCTCAACACACTCCGACTGTTGATCTAGATATTCTTCAAAACAATCTTGATCATCCATTTCAAATCTCATTTTCTATATAACAAACCCCTTTCCTCATAAATAAGGATCAGAGAATCAAAATACATTGAGCAAAGAAGTGCTATCAAGAACGCCATTGACAAAGCTTCATTCCTTCCTTTGATCAATCAAACATTCATTCACACTTTTCACACGAACTTTGGAGGCTTCACTGTGATAAGAGAAATCCAACATCAAGCGAATACACTCTGCTATGGGATGGTGAAACTATATTTTTCTTTCATTTGATTTGGTAATTAGTAGATTCCTTATCATGTTTGCAATAGTATAGCTTAATCTCGTATGTGTGGGAGTTTTTAGATTTTAGATTTGTGAATTTTGATTGTAGATTAGATTCCTTTGTCAAATTGCATTCGTGTTCATCTTGAATCTGAATCTAATGTCATTTCTAACCCTCACACATTCTGGCATGCCCGGTGGGACCCTTGTCCCCTCCCCTAAAGTTTGTTTGAGTCACTTTTGAAGTTGCAGGTCTCGAAAATGCTTCTGATAGAGTTTCCACGTGCCTGTCAAGAAAACCTAAGCAATTGTTCAAAAATTCTGAGCATTTGTTTCTCAAGAAAATTGTGCAGGTGTCAGAAGAATCACACTTTTTTCAGAAGAACTACGTAGTTGACATGAGAATAGCACCTTTGTCTAAAACCTGTGCATTCATGTTTTCACAAAGTTAGCATTTGTTTGTCGAGGTTTTAGCAACTATTTTTGAAACTGAGCAGTTGTCTTTTCTGCACTTTTGTACTTCTTTTTTCTGAGCAGTGTTGTTTGGTGTTTCTGCACGACAACAACATCAGACAAAATAAAAGTTATCCTATCTCTCTTGAAAGGTTGATCTCTATGAACAAAGAGATAACCCCAAGGTCTCAAGGGTGTCAGGTCATGACAATGCAGTAGAACAAACTCAGTGATAAATGTGAAAATGCTAGTAATCAGAAGGGGTCTTATGAACAAATGTTGGAGGCTGTAAAATCATCAAATTTTAAGATTTGGTGATGCTCAAATTTCTAGTTCTAACCAAATAATAAAAGAAACAACAAAAGATGAGGGTTTCAAAAGTCCTAATGTTAACATTACTTCTAAGATTAACAATGCAAATGATGAAATACTTGGAATGGACCAACCCCTTAAACTAATTCCTGTTCAACCCAGGCTATACCTACAATCTTGCAAAAAATAGTGTAATCTTCTAAGGTGTTAAATATTTTCAAACTGTGGGCATTCATCCGATAAAATTGGATGAATATCTACATTTGAACAAAGCACATGAGTATCAGGTATAGGTTGACCTTGCACAACATTCCCATAATCATGAATCTACCCAAAGTATGAACCGGGGATTGCTACAACAATCCAACCATTAAATCACAAGCATTACTAAATAAACCTAAGATACTTTTAAACATTTCCAAGCAATTTAGAAGATAGAAAAAGAACCATGCAAGATTATTCAATCCAAAGAAGGTACCAGTCATAGCACAATGCCTGGACTTTGTATTAAATCATCATATTAGAAACAATTCTAGTCCGTTACAACACTTGCTTGAAATGTAAAACTAACTTCTAATATTCTAACATGCTACTCTACTACTAAATCTACTGCTTACAAGTCTTCTGGCTTAATCTTCCAATGCAAGAATAACTCTAACCTAACCTATTGATCTCAAAACTCCACCAAACCCTTACAAATGAGGTAGAATGCCATACTTATAGAAAAACTGCCCACATGAACCAAAGCTAGGGTTATAGAGAAGGTCAACCACCAACCAAATCGGCCTCGACAGCCTACAATAACTCACCATCAGTATTGAATGCAACAAGAGCCCCTTCATATTAATCTGGGATCACACAAAGTCAGGGTACAACACCTCAAGCCACACCCACCATTAATGCTCCACCCGTGTGAACAACAACACTCACGAAACATCAACCAGAACATGAGCCACCGATCGGGTCCGAGCTGGGAAAATGAATGACTCAGATTGAGCCATACCAAGTTGAGTCTAACATGCCACATTTTCCCACCATTAATGGTCACCAAACATGCTGACCTTGCATGTAGGAATGGGTTTTGTTTGACAACAGCCACAATGCACTCGACTGCACTTGTGGATCTCGCCAAATCTTCAAAGTACACCCATTCTTCCTTTGGCCCCAACAACAACCTTCAGCTCGATCCAACCTGCATTCAAACGGGCCACCATTAATGCTCAATACATTATCAAAATTCAAGCTGGCTCATTAGATTTCCTAAGGCAAGAAAATCATTCACAAACCCAGGCAGAAGCGGAACCAAAGATAGGCAGAGGTGGAGCCACGAGAAGAACAGGAACAAAGACACAAAATAGGCGGAGGCGGAGGCGGAGACGGAACCAAAATGAGAATGGAAGGGAAATAGGCGGAGGTGGAAATAAAACCAATCACGGTGGAGGCAGAGGCAGAAATGAAACCAACCATGTTGGAGGTGGAGATGGAAAATGAGCGGAAGCGGGGGTGGAATGGGAACGGGAACCGAATCGTAAACTTTGTTAAAGTTCAAAGTTCAGCTCCATCCCGGTCCCGCCTACGACAAAATGAAAGAAAAGGGAAACCAAGTAAAACCTAAGGGAGGAAACCAACCCATAGGCCAAAAACAGGCAAAGCAATGAAGAAAACGAGAAGGCGGGACGCAGAGCTGAAATGGGAACGGAAACCAAACCGCGAACTTAGTAAAAGTTCAGAGTTCCATTCCATCCCAGTTCTGCCTCCAGTAGAACAAAAGGAACAAGGCAAACAAAGGAAAACCTAACGGAGGAAACCAACCCTTAGGACCCAAACAAAAACACCAAGGGACAAAACAAAAGGAAAAAGAAGACCACCCCAAAGAGGACATCCGTGAGACTCCAAAACCACTAGGAATTCAACACAAAGGCACCCACAACGAAGGCAAGCACCAAAGACCAAAACCCCAATATTTTCAAAGATAAGCACAAAAGAGGGGCAAGGCCATAGAAACGGGCCAAAAATGGAAGGCCAAGAGAGGATCCCCACTTTTAGTGGGGTGTGTGTGCAAAAATGCACAACAAATGGCGACTCTGCTAGGGAAAGTCTCTAGAGCATTTCGATGACAAACTAGAATCAAGAACTCAAAATATCTAGTTTAAATCCAAGCGTCAGGTTACAAATAGACAAGGTTTCAAAAATCATAAGAAAGAAAACATTTCTAGTACCAGGGCCAAAGTGTGTGCATATGCATTCATTACCCTTTCCTAAGTTGCAATAAGGACCAAACTCAGTCTGACAGGGCTACATACGGATTCTAACTCCAAAAGCAACCTGGATAGAGCCTCACTACCAGTCAGGCGTCCATATCCCTGGTGAGGTTATCACTATGACCCTCCCTAAAATAGCTCTACTGCTAGCTAGGCGTTCATAGCCCTGGTAGAGATACTAGGATACCCCTGATAAGGTGAACATTTGTTTTGGATTTTTGATATTTTCTTTTCTTCTCTCTTTGGAGATTTTATTTTAAAGCTTTTCTTTTCACCTTGCAGGCAATGAAGCCCACACTCAAGGATGAGAACCATAGCGACACTAGAGAAAAATTTAAGATTTTTCACCCAATCAGACCTCCTAAAGACCATATGCAACCTTGGAACTCTTAAGATTTGTGTGGAGATATAAGACCCAAATACATTCCAGAATTTGACTTATTCAAGTGACACTAACTCCCAACCCATGCAACATCAGATGAAGGAAATCTACCAGTTTGAATGACTCCAAAAAGATGATAAGAGTTTGTAAAATAAATCCCAGAGCAGACCCAGACAAGCAGTCAGTTGTACAGATGCAAAAAGCCCAGAGGAAAGCAGGGCAACCCCAAAGCAATCGATAGAGCAGCAGGGAAAACCAACCCAAGCAGACCAAAGTAGAGAAAAACCAAAAGAAACCCTACTATAACCTAAACTAACCACACCATCAACAAACCAAAAGCCATCTAAACTAACCAAAGAAACTAATCCTAAAGCAATCTATCCTACAAAAAACTAACTAACCCAAGAAAAGCAGGAAAGTAGAGTATTTACTAGAAACCTACACTACTAAAGAACAAGGAGATATGTACAGATATATTTACAAAGAAATATGTTCAGGAAAGGCCAACTAACACTGCCCATTGGATTTCGCAATGCATGTACAAGAAAACGGGCAATTGTTATAGTTCTCAACCATGCAGATTTATCCTTATATTCAGAGAAAATAAATTCAATATTGCAACATTCAAATTCTACCCCAACATCACGAAGAATCAGCAATTGAGGAGGCTCATTAAACCCATGGTTAATCCATAAAAATGTTGTCTTTCCTAAACGTCCATAATTGAATTGATAAGCTTTAGAATTCACATCAAGGAAAGAGACAACCTAATTTTTAAATCTTGTGGACTGAGCATTGTATTCATCCTTTGCCAATTGTGAAGATTTGATGCCCATGAAGTCAAGAGGTCTCCACTGATGGTGAAGTATTCCTATTTGTGTTTCTTCATTCATGTTTTCCTGTATGTCAGTACGGACCACATTAGCCATCCCATTAGTAATGCATAAAATATGTGAATTTCCAATGCTTAATTCATCAACAAAAAGTGGAGAGACATAATTAGATGAATGGGAGAACTCCTTGAATTATTTTGTTGGCACTGGTTCAGGCCTGTAACTACAACCCTTAGGAACATTAGCCCATTTATCAACAACATCAATTCCTTCAATTTTCTTCATGGGACACTCATTGATAATCTATTGAGGCTCCTCAATTGAAAGCTCAACCTCCTCTAGGGCTACCTCAGTGTCTACTACTATGCCTTTCTCATATCTAATGGAAGTTGAATCTTTTACTGGGCATTCCTCATTAGCTTGTTGAAATTATTCTATTGGAGACTCCTTCTTCATGGTTTGATGCACATCCTTTGCATGATCTAACAACCAGACCTGCTCTTCCACTTCTAGTGGAGCATTGCCATTCTCCTCATCATTTTCAGAAGATTCAATTGTAGATTCCTCACTGTATGCATACCTTGATTCAACTCTTCTATCTTGTTTTTCTTCTTGTCTATTCTCTTCACTCCTTGGAGATGTTGCATGATCCACTACCATGACCGATATGTCATAAGGATTAGCTGGTACTATTTCCTATCCACTCAAATTGTTGTGGGTATGTTGGATCTTTTGTTGGAAAATAGATGCAACAGTCTGAAATTGTTGACAATCCAATTCAGAGTGCTGATTGGTGTTATGAATCCTGCACCATCCAGATAGAGTTGCTTTCGCTAGATACACACCATGGGGGGTTTTATTTATTGTTTGGATGCTCCAAAGATGTAGACTTCTTCCTTGTTAGGCCTTATATTCCAAGTCCTATTTTGAGGTGGTAGTTTCCTCCTATCAAATATTAGCCCTGAGTATTGATCTTCAAAATATTGTCCCCTATAGAGATTCTGCCCCTGATCTTGATGATGATTGAACTGACTTCCCCTTTGGATGACCTGAGGTTGGTTGTTTTGGTTCCTTAGGAAAGTGACTTCAGTGGCAAACTTCTTTACCAACTCTATGAGTTCATCCAACCTCTCCTTGTCTGCATTATTTGATGGAGGAACACCACCAACTAAATTCTGCATATAAACAAAATGGAACCCATGGTTCAAGGATTGGTTAAATATCTCAGAGCTCTAAAAGTAACTGGGTACATTAGCTTGTTGGTGAGAGAATATAGGTTGATTCATATTTGGATAGTAATTTGGCATGAGTGGGGTTTGATTCAAGGATTGACTTGGGTGTGAAACCAAAGGTAGCTGAGGAGTTGAATACAACAAAACTGTTTGACCAGCCAATGGCAGGGGTCCAGACAAGTGTTGTCTCAAATATGTGCTCACTTTAACAACCACATCATAAGCTTCAAGTAGGCTGACATGAGGGTTTTCTCTCCACTTCACAAAGGTATATGTTAAACTATCCAAAGCCTCATAATAAACCTCTTTGGCAAAGGCATCATCCACAACATAAGGAGGTTGAAGTCTAGTGTATGCTCAGTGGAACCTATTGTTGAATGATCCTATTGGTTCATTGACCTCTCTCCTTACCCCAGTAAACTACAGATAAATCCCATTGGAACTAATTGGGACCTCAAATCTTTGTAAAAATGCAGTATCCAACTGAAGCCAAGAAGTGATAGATCCAGAAGGAACATGGTTATACCAATAGAATGCCTCATCCCCAAGAGAATAGGGGAAAATTCTACAGGAAACATCCTCATGATTAATTCCCCTATCCTTGAGGGTAATTTTAAAAACCCTAATGTGCTCTTCAGCAGTCCTTTTAGGATCATTTGTGTGAAACCTAGAGCAAAATTTTTCAAGGTTCTTGGGCATACCATTATAGTTGTTGAAGAATAGAGGGGACAAGTTATTTGCCAGGAAAGCCATTGGTGGAGGTGGAGGTTGTAATGATGGATTGGATGATGGTTCCTCCCTTCTTCTGGTGTAGATCCGGTTCTCCTTCTGAGCCTCTCAAGAGAGATGGTGTTTAGAAAACACTCCAACTTGCCTATTCTAGCACCGATCCTGTTGTTTGGTGTTGGGATGAGAAGGGAGTGAATTGAATGAAGCAATGTCCTTATTTTGGTCTCCTTCTAGCACCAATCCTGTTGTTTGGTGTTTCTGCACGACAACAACATCAGAATGAATAAAATTTATCTCGCCTCTCTTGAAAGGTTGATCTCTATGAACAAAGAGATAACCCCAAGGTCTCACAGGTGTTAGGTCATGACAATGTGGTAGAACAAACTTAGTGATAAATGTGAAAATGCTGGTAATCACAAGGGGTCTTACAAACAAATGCCAGAGGCTCTAAACTCATCAGATTTTAAGATATGGTGATGCTCAAATTTCTAGTTCTAACCAAATAATAAAAGAAACAACAAAAGATGAGGGTTTCAGAAGTCCTAATGTTAACATTACTTCTAAGATTAACCATGCAAATTATGAAATAATTGGAATGGACCAACCCCTTAAAATAATTCCTATTCAACCCAGGCTATACATGCAATCTTGCAAAAAACAATGTAATCTTCTAAGGTGTTAAAGATTTTTAGACTGTGGGCATTCATCCAATAAAACTAGATGAATATCTATAGGTGAACTAGCACATGAGTATCAGGTACAAGTTGACCTTGCACAACATTCCCATAATCAAGATGCTGCCCAAAGTATGAACCAGGGATTGCTACAACACTCCAAGCATTAAATCACAAGCATTACTAACTAAACCTAAGATACTTTCAAACATTTCCAAGTGGTTTAGAAGATAGAACAAGAACGATGCAAGATTATACAATACAAAGAAGGCACCAATTATAGCACAATGTCTAAACTTTGTATTAAGTCATCATATTAGCAACAATTCTGGTCTGTTACAACACTTGCTTGAAATGTAAAACTAGCTTCTAATCTTCTAACATGCAACTCCACTACTAAATCTACTGCTTACAAGTCTTCTATCTTAATCTACCAATGGAAGAATAACTCTAACCTAACCTACTGATCTCAAAACTCCATCGATAATGCCATACTTATAGAAAACCTGCCTATGTGAACCAGAGCTAGGGTTACAAAGAAGGTCGACCACCAATCAAATCAGCCCCGATAACCTACAATAACTCCCTGTTAGCATTGAATGCAGAAAGAGCCCCTTCAAATCGATCTAGGATTGCACAAAGTCAGGGTACAACACCTCGAGCCACACCCACCATTAATGCTCCACCTGCATGAACAACAATGCGCACGAAAAATCAGCCAGAACATGAGCCACCGATCGGGTCTTAGCTAGGAAAATGAATGACTCAGATTGAGCCATACTAGGTTGATTCCACCATGTCATGTTTGCTCACCATTAATGGCCACCAAACATGCTGAACTTGCATGCAGGGATGGGTTTCATCTGAAAACAACCATAATGCACTCAACTGCACCTGTGGATCTCACCAAATCTTCAAAGTACACCCATTCTTCCTTTGGCCCCAACAACAACCTTTAGCTCGATCCAACCTGCATTTAAATGAGCCACCATTAATGCTCAATACATCGTCAAAATACAAGTTGGCTCATTAGAGTTCCTAAGGCAAGAAAATCATGCACAAACCTAGGCGGAAGCGGAACCAAAGATAGGCAGAGGTGGAGCCAGGAGTGAAATAGGAACAAAGACACAAAATAGGTGGAGGCAGAGGTGGAGACGGAATCAAAATGAGAACAAAAGGAAAATAGGCGGAGGCAAAAACAAAACCAACCCTGGTAGAGGCAGAGGTGGAGACAAAAAATGAGCGAAAGCGGGGGCAGAATGGGAACGAAAACCAAACCATGAACTTTTCCAAAGTTCAAAGTTCAGCTCCATCCTGGTCCTCCCTCCGACAAAACGAAAGAAAAGGTAAACCGAGGAAAACCTAAGGGAGGAAACCAACCCGTAGGCCGAAAACGGGCAAAGCAACAAAGATAACAAGAAGGTAGGAAGTGAAGCCGAAACGGGAATGGAAACTGAACCGCGAACTTAGTAAAAGTTCAGAGTTCAGTTCCATCATGGTTCCACCTCTGACAAAACAAAAGGAACAAGGAAAAAAAAGGAAAACCTAAGGGAGGAAACCAACCCTTAGGACCCAAACAAAAACACCAAGGGAAAAAATAGAAGGCGAAAGAAGACCACCCCAGAGAGGACATCCACAAGACTCCGAAACCACCAGGAACTCAACACAAAGGGACCCACAACCAATGCAAGCACCAAAGACCAAAACCCAAAGATTTTCAAAGATAAGCACAAAAGAGGGGAAAACCACAAAAACGGGTCAAAAGGGCAGGCCAAGAGAGGGTCCTTGATGAGGTAAAAATAACCTCATCATAATAAAGTCTGGAAAGATTTTCAATCCTAAGCCTGTGCCAATTTATTAAACTTTAGGAGAAGTAATTACTTGTTTTAAGGAAAATTATGCTTTCTTTCTTTCTTTTGATCAATTGAGGAAATTGTCCAAAGCAGGTTTAATGGGTTGATTTGAGCATTTTTGTAGGGATTAATAGGTCATCATGTAGCTATTGCAAAAGTTTAGCCAACACGTGCCTCAAAGTAATGCTGCAAACCCGCTCCTAGATGCCTGGATGATGCGCTGAAGATTCAGTTTCAGTTCTTTAAAATTCTATTGTTGAAAACTTTATGGCTCCTCTCGAGCCTTCTACATGTTTTAAAGCTTTAAAGACATCAAGTTAGTTTTAAGTTAAGGAAGAATTTTTCAATGGCCATCCATGCCATCTTAAATTTAGGACTTAGTTAGGAAGTTACCTATAAAATTGTAATTTCATAAGTAGTGAATAAGACAGAGAGGAAGTATCGTTATGCTGTTTACATTGTTTTGCAAATCACTGTTGAAATGAGTTATCTGATTTCTGTTTATTGGTAACCATTGAATTCAAATGGTGGTGACTGTATGTCATAAGAGGATTTGAGAATATGTAGTTTATGTGAGTTAAAAACAAAGTAGTAGCCTGCGAGCTGGCCACTCAAGCGGAGTTAGAATAGATAGATAAGTATTTTATTGATTAAGTTATTCCCTTTGTTTAAGATAAATTGTTGTTCAGTAAGAAATAAAGAAATGTTGAAGAGTCGAGTCAGTTGTTCTAGAGCACCATTGTCTTTAATTTGTATAATTTTTCTTCTATAGTTGATAATATTCCTTTACTGTTTAGAAGATGCTTAATTGTCTATTTCCTTACTTTTCTGTTTCTGTAATTTACCAGTTGTTTAGTTTAATTATTTCCATGCTTTCTAGTTTAGTTGTAATGCTTTCTAAATTAGTTGTCTTATGATTTTTAATTTAGTATTCCTAGATTTTCTTAGAGTAAGATCATTTTTGAGTTAAGTAGTAATTGCTTTAGTTTAGTCTTAATTTCTGTAGTTTGAAAGAAAAACTAAAAATATAAAATGGGTTGTTCGAATAATCTCCTTTTGCAAACTGCCTTGGACACTACCCGATCGACAATTGACATTCAATTATTCTAAAGTAGTAGCACCTAATGACATCCTATTAGTCCCCACTTTTGTGCAAAACTGCACAACAAACAGTTGCTTTGACGGACAAGTGCACAGATCCTGCACTATTATAATGTGTTTTTTCACTAACTATTGTTTTTTTTTTGATGTGTAAGCAGGAATTAACAAATCTGATGAAGAATTACATTAACTTTAACATCTTTGTTATAGGGAAGATGATCATTCCATGAGTTTTTGATCCACAAACATTCTTTTTGTTAACTTAGGAAAAAAATTCATTTGATGCTCTAAAATGAACAACAAAAAAATCACATTTGATTTTGGTGTTGTTAAAATAAACCAATTTTAAGCTTTTCTAAGTTAGGAACTTTCATTTGGTGCACTAAAACTGAACAACAACAAACTCACATTTGATTTTGGTGTTGTTAAAATGAACCAATTTTAAGCTTTCTAAGTTAGGAACTTTTGTTTGGTGCTCATAAAAAGAACAAAAGCACTTCAATATTTGGGCTCTAAAATGAACACATTTCATGTTTTCATAATAAGGAACCTTTGAATTTTGGTGCATAAAAAGAGCGAAAAACATTTTCCATTTTTGTTGACGCATGCACATTTTACATTTGTTGACCAAGATAGGACCATGATTGCTTTTCTTAGAAACTCTTCTATTGGAGAAAATAAAAATGAACACATTTTTCTTTATGATTTTACACCATTGCTATCTTAACTACTTGATGTCCTAAACACCTCGTATTGGTGCACGTTAAAAAGAACAATATTTTTCCTTTACTCACAATATTTTGGGGATAACATCGCTTGAGGTGTTTTAAATGAATCAATTTGCTATGGATTGTTCACTGTGCATTCATTGATTGGTAAAGCTAAAGTGTTTTATTTTCTCCCCTCACACCTGTTAGAACCCAAAATTTCATAAACATTCCTAGGGTTTTCCTATTATTTTCCATAAAATTCCATGAAAATCCTAAGGTTTTTCTCCATTTTAACCTATCATTTTCCTATCTTTTCATAAAATTTCATACTCCCCATCCAAATGCATCTAATACCTTATACCACTGCTTTAACATTCATTTTTTATGTCACTTACCACTTTACCACGACCTCCCACAAAGGGGCTCGCGGTATAGCGATAGCAGTTTGTAGTAGTCAAGGAAACCCCTTACCGGTACACCGCGGACAGTCATCAGACTAACCACGGTGGCGTGGTAAGCAACAAAGTAGTTGGCAGAGAACAATCACTGCCATACCGTGTGCGGTCAATTCATTAACCGCGGTGTCATGGTGGCGGTGAGATACCGTCATGACAATAGTGAAAACGGTTACCGCTACACTGCGGGGGGCTCCAATGGAGACCGCGGTGATCACGGTGAACAAAGTGACTACATAAAATAGTTAGCGATCGATAGAGATAGAAAATTAGTGGTTAAGGAGCAAGCATAATATGTTTACCACCATACCATGCACAAACAACATATACACCACGGTAGCGTGTTAAATAGTTTGCAGAGGTGGGCAACTAACATAGCGGTTAGTAAGTGTTTACCGCTATACCGCGGTATCGCGGTGGCAGTCAAATGAATGGGGAGGTGATGAAGGTTAACCATTAGTAGGCAGCAGTGGCGGTTACCACCATACCGTGACCGGCTAGAGAAGGGACCGTGGTAGTGCGGTAGATAGTGGTGGGACCTACCAAAGTCAAAGCGGTGAATATGAATAAAGGCTATAGAGACAACAAATGTAAAAGTGGAAAAATATAAAATAAAATGACGAGAAAATTTATAAAGCAAAATCAAACGCATAACTATATGAAAATATTTAATTTGCCGAAAGGCAACTTAATTAAATATTTTTATCTCTGTCATAAAATGTAAATGGTTTTAACAAAAAATGAAGGGTCGTGACTCTTTAGATATGATGTTTAAATGATTTGAAAAATCAGTTGCAAAGAGGAGATAGTAGGCAGTAGTTAGACAGTAGGAGTTAGATTATTCCCGAGAGGGGACTGGGATGGAAATAATGTACAAAATTTTCTTGAAACAAAATCAATGAAGACTAATGTTTTGAACTGGTGAATTTCATTTTTTGGTGTTCAGTTGCTGTGTTGCATCAATTTATACTCTTTATTTTGGTTGTCTCCAACTTGAGGTCTTTCAATCATTTAAATTAGCATATCAATCATATCCCTGATTTATCAAAATATATTCCATTTTGTGTGATTTGATTAATTGGTGTCTGCAAGTTAGAATTAAAACCTTTTAATAAATCATAGTGGTTTTAGGATTTCTCTTGGATTGTTGAAGTAGAACTTGATAGAGAAACATACCAGCACTGTTTATGCAAGTCATAGATTTAATGAAGTTTTATGCCAGCCATAGGATTTTTAGAGTGCCTAACAACTAGAGTTAAGCTAATAAGAGGAAATGCATATCATTTTTTACTCCATTTCCCATGTGGATAGAAGGCACTAATCTGCCACAACCGAGAGATACAAATTTATATCAAAATTTTTATTCAAAATCCTTTCATTTGTGCAGTAGGAGTAGGAGTAGTTGTAGTAATTTTATCTATCCACTTCCCTTTGCCATTGTGGGTAGATAGTTCAAACAGGAAATACATTTAAATCTGCAACATACACATAGGTGCACCCGCCTGGGTTTTGTAGAGCCTGAAGAGCAGAAGGTTCAACTATATTGGCTGGCCTTGTTAGTTGTCCAAAAGCGTTGTGAGAGCTTGGCAACCTCTTGTGGTTCAAACTTGCATTTTTGAGACCCAACAAATTGGGGACTCTACTGGGGATTACTTAGGAAGATTTTCAGCCTTTTTATTTATAGAGTCAGCAAGATTTTACATTTTATTTGGAGATTCCTCTGGAGGCAAACCAAAGCAATCTATTTCATATTCCTACTTTTGGAAAAGTAGGTGGAAAATCTATTGTAATTCGATATGTAATGCATAGATATTGTGGAGCAGTAACATTTTGTCAAGATGTCAGGAGTAGAAAGAAGACACCGGACAATGAAAGAATTTGAAGAAATGGAACAACAATAGTTATATTGGAAACAAAAAACACTACAATTGAAACGACGAATGCTGCAATTGGGAGTCAAATTCGACAATGAAGGTAATGTGTGCTATTCATAGCAGAACACTTATGCACCACAACCATTACCTCAAATGAATATTTATCTTCCATTTCCTAAAAAAAGATCAATGATCTACCAAAACCCATATGGCCCTCCAAATTTTGTCTCAATTATCGATAAACTATTTAACTTTAGTAATATCCAAGGCTACCCAAATCCTTACCCATGCGATGAGACAAAACTGCTAATGCATATCCCTAAATTTCATGGAGAATGGAATGAATTAGCTTATGAGCATATGGAACGATTCTGGACTGTCATTGTCAACTTTCAAGTTTATCCAGAGGATGTCATTATGAAATGTTTTCCAAGATCTATGAGGGATAGTGCAAGGGAATGGTTTAAAATTTTTCCTATGCAAAGTATATCTTCATGGGAGGATTTGAAAGAAATATTCTTGAACCAGTATGAGGATAGAGGTGATGAGTGTTTACATAATAAAAAAGGAGGTCAAGGCCTCTTAAATGATTTTTTTGACATAAGGAAATATAAGGGAGAATCTAGGAGTTCTTTATACAATAAAATGACAGACATCTGTATGCAATTATCTCCTCATTATAGGCCTACAAGGCCCACAATTGTTGCACAATTTGTAAGTGCATGGGATCCTGAGTCAGTTTATTGGTCAAAGTCATCAAAAAAATGTGCCTTTAACGCACTGAATAAATTTATTGATTCCATGATTGAGACAAGGTATATGGACATTGTCAGTAACAAATCAAATGGTGATATCATGAATGCTCAAACAATGCAAGAAACTAAGGAAGAATGTGCCATTGGGATTTCTAATGAAAATTTGGAAGATGATTGCATAATTAATGATATTGGTGGGGACACATCATTTGGGGAGTACATTAGCAATGCATCAGAAGCTGAATTAGAAGAAGATATTGTGCCATCCAGCAATGGACATATGGAGAGTCTCTCTTGCATAACAGATTGTGATCCAGATTGTGAAGATGAAATTGTGGATGTTGATTTACAACAGGATGATTGTTGCACTTCATATGGAGATCATGAAGTGGGAGAAATAGCAGGAGATCTGGATGAAACATGTTCACTCAGCAGTGATCAAGTTTCAGATTTATTGACTCTTGAATATCAGAGATGTGCACATGAAGATGATTCCAAAGTTTTGTGTCCAGCCTACATTTGTTTTGATAGTGAAAGTAATAATCATATGACCCCATGTGTATCTCTTGCAGTGATGAGGAATTGTTTGAAGCTAATCAAAGATCCATGTCTATCCAAGAAGAGGTATGTGACTTGAATGATTTTTGTCTACAAGAAAAGGTTACTGGCTTGCATGTAATTAATGATGAGTGTCGAACATTTTTTGATTCAAGTATGTATAAAGATGACTGTATAGATCAAATATGTGTGTCAATGCCAACTAGTGATAGGAAACCAATGGAAAATGATTTGATTATTTTAGAAAATATTGATGAGATAGAATTTTTTGGTTGCCATAAGGAATATTCAGATTTTCAGGTCCCAATGCAGTTGCAGGCACATTCAACAACATATGACACTGAGCATGCCTATGAATGTTTTGTTGAATGTGGATACACTTTGTATGCTGAAGGTGATAAAGATTTTTCATATGATAATAAGAATGATGAATGGAAAAATGGTAAAATGAATGTGAATCAAGTTGAATGTAATGATTTTCTCGAGGTTTTCAATGGTAGTGCATGTTGCAGGGCAGGTGGAATGGATAGTTTTACAAGAAACCTGATGAGCTCTATGCAGAATAAGGTCTATGACAGAGGAAAGTGCAGGTTTTTATTTTTTGGGTGGCCTAGGGCCGTCCTTTGTGGTTTGATTTTTGAACCATAGCAGGTACAGATGATTAAGGATTGCTAGTGCATGGACAATTCTTAGCAATTCCTCTTTAAATATGATTTTCCATGCACAATAGTTTTAGGAATCTTTGAAGGGTCTGAGTTTGCCAGTACATGGACATTCTCAGGAGTTCCCTTTCTGAAATCATTGCTTTCCTTTCCATGTACAGTAGTTTAGGATAATTTTCTATTTTCCATTTGCTCCATCTTTCATATCATTTATCTATTCATTCCCTCCATCTGCCATGGCTTTCATTTTTCATATTTTTACTCTGTCTGCTCTACCAAAGATACTTTGGATTCTTACAGTGATTGAACAACCACTCATCCCCAATAGGATCCAATGTTAGAACCCAAAATTTCATAAACATTCCTAGGGTTTTCCTATTATTTTCCATAAAATTCCATGAAAATCCTAAGGTTTTTTCCATTTTAACCTATCATTTTCCTATCTTTTCATAAAATTTCATACTCCCCATCCAAATGCATCTAATACCTTATACCGTTGCTTTAACATTCATTTTTTATGTCACTTACCACTTTACCATGACCTCCCACAAAGGGGCTTGCGGTATAGCAGTAGCTGTTTGTAGTAGTTAAGGAAACCCCTTACCACTACACCATGGACAATCATCAGACTGACCACGGTAAGAAATGAAGCAGTTGGTAGAGAACAGTCACCACCATACTGCACGTGGTCAATTCATTGACTGTGGTGTTGCGGTGGCGGTGAGATAACTGTCATGACAACATTGAAAATGGTTACCGCTACACTGTGGGGGACTCCAATGGAGACCGCGGTGATCGTGGTGAACGAAGTGACTGCATAAAATAGTTAGCAGTCGGTGGAGATAGGTAGTTAGCAGTGAAGGAGCAAGCATAATATGTTTATTGCCATACCGTGCATAGTTAGCATATACACCGCGGTAGCATGGTAAACAATTAGCAAAGGCAGGCAACTAACATAGCGGTCGGTAAGCGGTTACCGCTATACTGTGCATGGTTAGCTCATAGACCATGGTATCACGGTGGCAGTTAGATGAATGGGGAGGTGACGAAGATTAACCATTAGCGGGCAACAGTGGTGGTTACCGCCATACCATAACCAGCCAGAGAAGGGACCGCGGTAGCGTGGTAGATAGTGGTGGGACCTATCAAAGTCAAAGCGGTGAATATGAATAAAAGCTATGGAGACAAAAAATGTAAAAGTCAAAAATATAAAATAAAATGACGAGAAAAGTTATAAAGCAAAATCAAATGCATAACTATATGAAAATATTTAATTTTCCGAAAGGCAACTTAATTAAATATTTTTATCTCTGTCATAAAATGTAAACGGTTTTAACAAAAAATGAAGGGTCATGACTCTTTAGATATGATGTATAAATGATTCAAAAAATCAGTTACAAAGAGGAGATAGTAGGTAGTAGTTAGACAGTAGGAGTTAGATTATTCCCGAGAGGGAACTGGGATGGAAATAAGGTACAAATTTTTCTTGAAACAAAATCAACAAAGACTAATGTTTTGAACTGGTGAATTTCATTTTTTGGTGTTCAGTTGTTGTGTTGCATCAATTTATACTCTTTATTTTGGTTGTCTCCAACTTGAGGTCTTTCAATCATTTAAATCAGCATATCAAGCATATCCCTGATTTATCAAAATATATTCCATTTTGTGTGATTTGATTAATTGGTGTTTGCAAGTCAAAATTAAAACCTTGTAATAAATCATAGTGGTTTTAGGATTTCTTTTGGATTGTTAAAGTAGAACCTGATAGAGAAACATACCAGCACTGTTTATGAAAGTCATAGATTTAATGAAGTTTTATGCCAGCCATAGGATTTTTAGAGTGCCTAACAACTAGAGTTAATCCAATAAGAGGAAACACATAATATTTTTGACTCCATTACCCATGTGGATAGAAGGCACTGATCTGCCAGGACCCAAAGATACAAATTTATATCAAACATTTTATTCAAAATCCTTTCATTTGTGCAGTAGGAGTAGGAGTAGTTGTAGTAATTTTATCTATCCACTTCCCTTTGCCATTGTGGGTAGATAGTTCAAATAGGAAATATATTTAAATCTGCAACATACACATAGGTGCACCCACCTGGGTTTTGTAGAGCCTGAAGAGCAGAAGGTTCAACTATATTGGCTGGCCTTGTTAGTTGGCCAAAAGTGTTGTGAGAGCTTGGCAAGCTCTCGTGGTTCAAACCTGCGTTTTTGAGACCCAACAAAACCTTTTGGTGATCTTAGGTGAGTGAAAGAACATTTTTGAGCATTGCACTTTATTTTTCAAGTTTACCTTAAAGAGGGGGCTTGTCTTGAGATACATCCTGCGCCGAGAACTCATTGCAAGGTCTCGAAGCACATTTACTGGTGGGCTATATTAAAGGTTGCAAAATCATAAGAAAGTAGCTTCAACTCATGTTGACAACAGACTGCACCTAATCCCACACCTTAAGTGGAATGAGAACAGTTAAAGAGCCTTAAGTGGCTAGTGGATGAGTGTCAAATTTCTATGCTCACAATTATCACTAAGAACCAAATTGTTTTAAAGGACACTGTATTATCCAAAAACATTCTCTAAAAATGGTGCATTAGAATTTACTTCCGAGAAGTTACTTGCCATGTCTGACTATAGGCCCGCGCCATAAGTTGCATGTAAAATAATCTCTTCGGAGCATGAGGTGGGCCTACCTAAGAGAATAGTGTCTATCCCCTAGGGTTATAATTGTTGGTTTATGTAAAACATGGCCCATTACATTCAAAACAATTTGACATCAAATTTTGTGTTTGATTTAAAGAAAAATAACACATTAAAAAAAAACACTAAATGAGATGGTTAAACCACAAACCATTTGATTTAGTGCATACTTGTGAGAAAAGCCTTATGTTTGCACCCCTTTGAAAGGATCTTTCCTTAAAGGTTTCTAAACATTCTGGCTTTGATTTCAGGGTACATTAATCAAAGTAAACATTTGGGAACTAGGGCTTGGGCGTTGTGTTTTCATAGCCAAAGTTATAGACATGAAGGTCACATAAGTCCAAGTGTTGTCTTATCACTTGCCATACTTCAAAACACAGAGAAAAAGCTTAGAGAGATTTTTTCATAAGATCATTGTTCGTATCAAAAAAATTGGAAGGATAGAAGGTCAAATAGTCCCACATCCATTATTTTCATCCTACCTATTTGAAATCAAAATCAAACAAACCATTAGGGTCATTCCTTCACTCAGATGTCCATGATATCAACAGTTATTTGGGACTCATAGATAGTACAAGTAAACTTTCCCGCAACATATCCTCTGGACAAGGAAGTGGAATATAGACCTTAGTTTTTCAACATTTTGATTTCCAAAGAAGTAGTATCATTCCAAAACAACACTCAAACCCTAGGGTCTTGAGCTTGACAACAACCATCCCATAAAACCACCAAAATTTATGACCATTTGGCAAGCAACTGTACCAGTTCAACAACTAGATCTTGTAGAACTGATACTTCAACCTAGTCTCACATATATCGAAGGTGAACAAACTGACATCATAAGCAACTTGAGAACCTTCATTTTTTAGAATAATGAAACACCTTGCTATTCTCACTACATCAATTGTCCTAGATGAAGATGAAGAGAAATTTGACATAGTAGAAGAGAGACATGTATTACCATCACTTATGTGGCAATAATTATCCCCTTCATGATCTCATGTAAGGTCAAGATTCCTAAGGTAAAGTCCACAGGTCGTCATTTCAGACTTAGACATCTAAGTCCAAAATCTCTCAAGAAAAACCTTTGGGCACTTCACGAAACTAGAACTAGGTTGGTATATAACTGTGTGCAGTGAAAGTTTTCTACCTCCTAATATGTAAAACTAACTAGAGAATGCAAGATAAAAACTACAATAAACCACCTCAAGATTAGGCTACATTGAAAACAAATAAACAAAGATAAAAACAATAAGATGATATACCTTCTTACTTGTGTTGATCCTTGGTTGGCCCTTGATGATATTTTGAATATGTGCTCCTTGATTGCAAGCTTGTGATGGTAGTGGTAGTTGGGTGATTAATGGGGGTGGATAAATGCAATAATGGCTAGGCTGCAAGATGCAAAATGTAAGAAAATTGCAATAACAATGGCTAGAATGCAAAATGGCTTGAGAGCATAAGATTGATAATAATGCATGAAGGTATCCTAATGGATTAAAAAGGGGGTTATTTATAGAAGAAGTTGAATTCTCTAGAGGATTCAACAGTCAATATTGAGCCACCATGGACAAGATGGAGGGCTATGGTGAGTTGAGGACTCACAAGCCCTCACATCTCACCATGTGGAGGATGAAGTGTCCAAAGGACAAGGTGAGATGAAAAGGGTACAAGTGATGTGGAAAAGGCCATATGGTTGCAATTACCTTGGGATTGAAGAGGATTTCCCAAAAGAGGGAATCCTTGTCCCTAAGTGGGGCTAAAAGTGACAAGTGAGGACTTTTGGAAAGTCCACTCTTTTCACCATGGGGATTGGAGAAGGCATAAAAGTGAATTTCAAATTCACATTCTTGGGAGAGACCCATTGATAAGACAAGGTATTTCAAAAGGAGGTCTTTGTCCATGTACTTGATGTGACCTTTGAGTGGTCATGGGGAAGACAAATGCATGGGGGGAATAAGTGTGAATTTTTAATTCACATGGGGAAGAAGTCAACCCCAAAAAGGTAAGTACCATAAAAGGTTGACTTAGGGACATGCTAGAAAAGGTAAGTGATTAGGATTAAAGTTGTGCAAGTAGGTGATTAGGCAAATTAATGAGGATTAGAGGCAAGTGGCTAAATATGGAGGATCTGACATTAATCCTAATCCTAATGAGGGATTAATTAGATTAACCCGGATTATTGGAAAGGCTATGGAGGATGGGAAAATGAGAGAGAAAGAATGAATTTAAAATTGAAGAGGATAATTGACTAAATTAAATAAATTGATTGATTTATTTAATTTAGAGAGGAAATGGTAAAGGATAAAGTATTTAATTAAATAATTATAGGAACCTTAGTGAAGGGGGATAATATTAATTAAACGTGTGATTTAATTAATATAGATGGAATAGACAAATAAATGATAGGATTTTGACCATATGGAAGTGGTCAAACTTGGATGTCTACATTTTTCCCCTCTTTGAGATGGTGTTACGAAGTAACATCATTTCAAAGAAAATTAAAACATAGCACATAGAAGAAGATGGTTAGATTAAGGAAGATGCCCCAGTTATTTGAGGAGTGAAGATGGAGGTTAGGGATTAAGGACGCCCCCTCAAGAGGACATGCAAGTTTAAGAGAACATGAGTGTGATCTCAAAATGAATGGGATGATGAAAGGGTAGATGGGGAAGATGATGAAAAATTATGGATGAGAGAGGTTGATAATATGAAGAGATAAAGGCAAGCACAAATGGACTCAAGGACAAATATGATGTTTGCCTTGTCAAAATACAAGCCAGGATGCACTGATGATGGATGGAGTGTTGTTGATGAGGGAATGATATATCCTAAAACAACACAAAGATATGGAAGGATACATCTCGATGAGAGTGTTGTTGATAAGGGAAGGATACATCCCAAACAACATAAAAGATAGGGAAGGATACATCGTGATGAGGATGAGGATGATGCTGATGATGATTGGGTCAGGCTTGTAGCAAGGCTGGGAACATGAAAAAAGCTGTGATTAGATGATTTGTGCTAGATTGGATGGATATGGAGAGATGGAGAGATGCTAGGATAGATGGATAGAGAAAATGAAATCCTAATGCAATTTTCCATTTTTGGAGCACTAATTTTTGCTATAGAATAAGAAACCAGGTACAATGGTATGTGAGACCAAGGCGGATTAGTGTCTAATGCATAAAACAAACACAACGGACAATAAGGCTATCCCGACACCCCAAATTCTCAAGGAATTCAATCGGGCCAGGTATTAGGATAACCCCTAGCATAACACACAACCACAAGGATCTTGGTGGGTACTATGTGGGACAACCAAGAAGAAAGAAGTAGACAAAAAGATCAAGAGATGTCCCTATGTTGACTAGTCAAAGCACAACATAATATGATAGATCATGGAAGCCTTGACAAGTGATGATAGGGAGCTCAAATGATAAACAAAAGGTCAAAAGCATCAAAATATCACATCAAATTTCAAACATCCTTTTTGACGGGATCAAAAGGGTGGATGGGATCGATGTAGTTTGTTAGGAGGGATGCATCTTGTTGAGACCAAATATGGAGACTAGGCTAAAAGATCAACATGACGCAAGATATTGAAACTGATTGAACCTCATGATACAAGTGACCTTTGTTTGTGAACACCAACTATAATAGGGATGCACCATGAAAAAAAGACACAAGACTAACTCACCCTAAAGAGCTAGGGGACACAAGACCAACACACCCTAAATACCTAGGGGCTTGAGGGTTGATCAAAGATCAACCTTGCCTACGTGAAAACATAGAGCCCTCGTAGTTCGACAAAAGACCGTGGATAAAGTGGAAAGAGGACGATGGTGACCATGATGGATGATGCAGATTGGATAGACGAATGCCCTAGGGGAAGATCAAATGATTTAGCCTTGCCTACATGAAAGCACATGGGCAACGAAGTTCAACACAAGGTAAAAAATGAACACTGGAAGATGACAAACAAGACAAAAGATAGAGCCCTGGGAGCAGATCAAATGATTGACCTTGCCTATGTGAAAGCGTAGGGGAAAAATAGTTTGACTCAAGACTGATGATAGACAATGGATAAAGGATGATGAGATGACCATGATAAGGAGATACACTGATGGAGCTGATATGAGGAGCCAAGATAGGCCGTGTGGATAGGATGGTTGATATGTTGGATGTGGGTTATGGGAAGCTTAGGGATGGGATAGTTATCTAGATTATCAAAAGATGAGTTGGGAGGATGAGACAATGGATAAATGAATGATGAAAAGTGATAAGATATGGGAAAGATGCAAGAAATAGTTAGGAGTGATGATAGTGAGATATAATGGAATTAGATTACATGAGGGTAGCCTATAGCTAGATACCAATGACAAGGGATTATGAAATGGAAGGAAAAATAGAGGTAAATGGATGGATTGATAAAGATGGATGGATAGAGGGATAAGGATTGGGATAGATGAAATGGATTATTGGATGGATAAATGAATGGAGAGATAAGGATGAAAAGATGGAAAAGGACTAGTGGATGGGTGGATAGGGAGATAAGGATGGGGAGGTGGAAGGGATTGCTTGGAGGGATGGAGGGATGGTGTCGCCAAGGACTATGTCACAAATGAGATGACCCCACTCTAGATATGTCATGTGTGATGAGGCAAGAGGGATGGAAGAGAGAAGGATGGGGGAAATAAATCAGTGAATGGATATGGATCATAGTAGAATGGGTGGACAAGGAATGTAGATGGACGTGGATAGGATGCATGGATAAGGAAGGTGGATGGATGGGGATAGGAATAGGATGGTGTATGGATGAGGGAAATGTATGCCAAGAGGTTTCCAAAGCATGCATATATGTTTTCCCCTATCTAGTTTAAGATCACAAGGAAGATGGAGAGACTAGATACATATGGGATATGATGGGTAGGATGTGGAAGATAGGCAGATGGAGGAAGGGAATGCATAGGTGGAAGTTTCCCCCAATTGTGGAAGTAGAATGGATGGGGGATTTAAGCACGACGCCTATTTGCCAAGTTTTCATCATGGTACTTATCCAAGGTGCTTGTTTTCCAAGTTTTCACCATTGGAAAAATTATTTTCTCTTTACTATTTTTTTTTGTTTTTTCTCTCTTTTCTTTTTTCTCTTTTTTCTCTTCTTTCTCTTCTTTTGATTTTTTTGATTTTTTTGACTTTTTGGACTAGGATATGGGTGAAGATGGATAAATATAGGGATATGAATATGTGAATTTGGAATACATGTGATAAGGGGATAGATGAAGGACTCATGCATCAAGTTCCATATGAGGTAAAGAAGAGCCCATGTGTAAAGAAACTATTTCGATGTTGGTACAACCTTATGAGAATGGATGGATTATGCAAGCAAATGGATTAAAGGTATTTGATGGGGTAGATATGTGAGATGATGGATGGGATGCTTGAAAGTGTATGGATGGAATGAGGGAATGGATGTGTGATGGGGAAAGGTGTTCAAGACCAACATTGGCACATGTGGTGGATGTGAAATGATATGAGGATGAATGGATAGAGAGTGTGGCGATAATGGAGGAGTTGAGATAGTGAATTTTGGGACATAAAGACCCAAAACAGATTTAGGGGTGGAGTATATGAATTATTTTTTGGTAGACTAGCAAATTTGGATGTCGTTATGGATTTTTCATTTGAAGACATTACCTCTTTTTTCTTTGGGATCCACATGGTTTTGATTTTTGCTTTGTTGGGCCTTTGTGGCCTATGGGTTTGATTTGGCTTTTGGATTTGATTTTTCTTTTCATCAACATATATTTTGAAGGGGACATAAGAAGCTTTAGATTCATGTGGATTTTTGGATTTATGCATTCTTTCTTTGGCATACAAAGTTTATTTTAGTAGAAATGGGATGGTTATGAGGTGATGGAAGAGGTGCAAGAGATGTTGATGGAGGGATAAAGGTAGGTGTTTGATGAGGATGTATAGATGGAGGGTGCGAGATAGCCTGCATGGAGGGGTGCCTTTGTTGATCCTGAGTAGGGATTATGAGGTTAGGACTCTTATGATGCGTGCGAGGGATAGGTGATGGATGGATGAAATTTGCATAGGGAGGATGTATTATGGTGGATGGAGGTACATAAGGGCCCAAAATAGATGTAGTAGATGGAGGATGAGTGATGGGGGATGGAGGGAAATAAGGACCCAAAATGGACTTAGAGGATGAAGGAGGAGGATGGATGGTTTTTTTGTAGTAATACGATGGAGGAGGAGGGATGGTGACAAAGGATTTGTTAGAGCGACGAGAAGTGCCTCTCATTGCTTTGGAAGAGGATATTTTAGGATGTATGGAGGTTGTATCAAAAGTTTTGGAGTGTGAGTCTTGGGAGATATATCCAAGACCTTGTGTTCTTGGATTTTCATTGACTTGGATGGGCTCCAAAGTATCTTGCTCATGAAGGCCTAAACCTTTTCCTTGATAGTTCGTGTTCCTGAGCATGTGATCGATGGTGGGATGCTTATTGTTTGGAAGGATGATGTGAGTCCATTAGTAGGTGGAGGAGGATGGGTGGTACATATGCTTTTTTTTTCTTCTGCAAGGGGACCACCATGGATGAGTGTAATGTTACCAAGGTGATACAAAAGTTGTGTTGGGACGGTAGGACTAGATGGAAATAAAGGATCATGAGATGGATATGAGGGGATAGCAACATCCTGATTAGGAGGAATAGGTGATAAGGGATCGCGAGAGGGATTAGGTGGTATCTGGATTTATGGTAGTGGGTGACAAGGGCTCATGAGATGGGGTGATTGGATCTTGAGTGCAAAGGGGATTAGGGGATGAAGCAGATGAGCTAGTTTGATCTTGAGATGGAGTAGATAGGATGGTAGAATCTTGATTGGGAGGAGGGGAATCGTGAGATGGGATGGATGGGGGACTATGATCTTGGTATGGAGTGGATGGGATGGTAGGATCTAGATTTGGAGGAGGGGATATGCTTGTACGATTTGGATCAAGCCCTTGGCATGGCTCATCTTGTGTGGGAGGCATGATGAGGGAGGAGTGTTGGAGGGACTCCTCAAGTGGGGGAGATGGAAGGACAAAGGATTCATGAAGGTCATGGGATTGGATTTTGATGATACAAGGACTAGGGGAGCGGATTGGATTTGGGTGTCTTCGATGGGTTGAATGGTGCTAGGAGTAGGAGATGGGGATTTAGTGGGATTAATGGGTGTGATGGGCTCAACCGTTTGGACGTTATTAGGAATGCTAATGGTAGTGATAGGTGTAGGATGGAGGAGGGCCTCATCACTAGTGACTGTACATGATAGAGTGGAAGGGCATTGTCTTACAACATCAAGATGCAGATTTGGGGATGTCTCTATTTTCATGAGTCCTTGGATGACATTTCAAAGGGATGTAAGATTAGGTTGGGTGATGGGAATGGAGGGGGGATTATGAATGGGTGGAGGAATAGGATTAGGGATTAGTGGATTAGGATTAGATGAGTGGATGGGATTGGTGGATTAGGATTAGGTGAGGGGATGGGAATGAATGCAGGATTAGGGATCAGTGGATTAGGATTAGATGAGTGGATGGAAGTGGATGTAGAACTAGGAGGAGATGGAGGATTAGGGTTAGGGATTGGTGGATTAGGATTAGAGGGAGGATTAAGATATAATGTGGTGAAGGGGAGAGTGATGCAAGAGGATGTAGATGGTGAATTAAGATAAGAAGATGCTGATGTTGGATTAGGTTGGGAAGATTGGGATGACGGGTAATAGTAGGAAGATGTAGGTGATAGATTAGGATAAGAGGACATTGGTGGTGGATTCACGTAGGAGGACATGGATGGAGGAATAGGATGGCAATATGTGGATGCAGGATTAAGGTGGGGAGATGTAGGTGTGGAATTAAGGTAGGGATATTGGGATGGTGGATTGTGATAGGAAGGTGTGAATGTTGGATTAGAACAAGAAGATTGAGGTGGTGGATTATCATAGGGGGACATGGATGGCAGATTGAAATAGGAGGATATGGGTAATGGACGAGGATAGGAAGATTGAGATGGTGGCTTAGGATAAGAGGAATATTGGGATGGTGGATTATGATAGGAAGACATGAATGTTGGATTAGGTTGGGAAGATTGAGATTGTTGATGATGATAAGGATATAAGTATGGGGATGGTGGATTACTATAGGAGGATGTAGATGTTGGATAGGATAGACGTTGAGAGGGAGGACATGATGCATATGTTGATGGTGAGGATGTTGGATATCCCTTATAAAGGGTAGCATAAGGATTCTTATTAGATTCAAATGAAGACGTGGGGGGATAGTTTGAAGGAGTGATTAGATTTTGGGAGGCGATTGGAAAAATATTGCTAGCAATGATAGCATCAAGGGGATATATATCACACTCTTCATGATCAGCAATACTTTCATTATCATCATCAACATAGTTAGGATTCCCCTTGACTACTATTATTGGTTGTGCGGAAGGAGGATAAGGATTCATGATGTATGCAGATTAGAATGAAATAATGGATGATGGAAGACGATAGACTAGATAAGGGATAGAGGATGGATTGGAAGAAGATGGGGGAAGAGATCTTAAGATTTGGTTTGGTATTAGAAGATCTTGGATATGGATGGACCAAAGGCTCAAATCGGGATTCGGGTTAAGCTCAGATTGGGATTGAATAAAAGCTTAGATTAGGATGATGGGATTAGAGCTTAGATTAGAAACGGATTGGAGCTTAGATTAGGACTTGATTAAAGCTCAGATTATGGTCCAGAAAAGTCTAGGGGTGATAGGATTGGGAAAAACTAAAAATTAAAATTTTCAATTTTTTTTTAGTTTTTTCTATGTCGTAGTAAATTGCGTTTTTAGAGGTCTTCAAAGCGGAATTCGGGGTTGAAACTTGTGTCCATCCTTAAAAATTGGGTTGTTGAAAGTGTGCTATTTTAGGGACTGAATTAGTACTCTAGGAGACTTTTCCGACGGTGTAAATGGTTCTGAATTTCAAGCACCGAGTAGAAAGTTATGACCCCAACAAGTTGGGGTAAATAAACTCTTAGTTTAAAAAAAAAAAATGGATGATTTGGGGATGAATAGGAGGAGAAATAATTGGATGATGATTTTGGACCGAGGAAGATGTAGGCTAATTGTGGTATGAAGGATTGACTCTTTGGATGCAATGAACAAGGTAGAAAGCAGCTGAACGGACACCGAAACAGACCCGAATGAGGCCCCAGATGAAGAAGAAAAGGAAGGGATGCTTGTCCAAGGGCAGGGATGCCTGTCCCGGGGTAGGGTTACCTATCAAGGGCAGGGACACCTATCCTAGGGTAGGGTCGCTTGTCCAAGGGCAAGGTCACCTGTCAAGGACAAGTTTACCTATTCTAGGGTAGGGACACCTATTCTAGGGCAGGGTCGCCCAAACTAGGGTAGAGACACCTGTTCAAGGGCAGGGTCACCCAAACAGCTTCTTAGTCTGAAAAATAGTCAAGTGATATCGATAAATGGGGTGAATGATCTTCCAAGACAGGTAAATGGGTTGATGGAATGGGCAAATGATCACTCAGAATGGGTGAACGAATGCATGAGATAGGGGAACAATACTTGAAATGGGAAAATGAGTTCTCAGAATGGGTGAACGGCCTCCCCAAACGGGTGAATAGGTGTTCAAAATAAGGGAACGATGTTCGAAACGGGAAAACGG
Organism: Sequoiadendron giganteum; assembly: GCA_007115665.2. Classification (NCBI taxonomy): domain Eukaryota; kingdom Viridiplantae; phylum Streptophyta; class Pinopsida; order Cupressales; family Cupressaceae; genus Sequoiadendron; species Sequoiadendron giganteum. The sequence goes on from CM021106.1 coordinate 288,051,719, forward strand.
ATATACATAATGGCTGGACGAATGGTCGAAATGGGTACACAAATAGTTTGAATGAGGGAACGACACTCAGAACCAGAAAACGGGTTCCCAGAATAGGGTAAGGACTAGTGAACGAACGCTGAAAAAGGTTGTTCAGAGGGTAGTGTTGCCCCTTTTGAGGGTAGGGTTAGCCCTTGAGAGAAAGGTGGTAGGGTCACCCAAATAGTGGGTGGGGTTGCCCAAATAGGGGCAAGGTGACCCAAATAGGTAAAACTACAAAAAGTTTGACTTGGTCAGGGTAAACAATAGCTGAAACAGGGAGGCAGGGTCACCCCATTAGGGCAAGATCGCCCTTTGAGGGAAAGGTCACCCTTTTCTAGGTGGAGTCACCTCTGTGTATTGTTTTGAATCTAAGTTAAAAACAGTGATGGAAAAGAATAAAATGACAAGTAAAAGGCCAAAACTGACTGACAAACACTAGTTTTTCACAAGAAGACACTTCAAACAATACAAGCCTAGTTTTAGTATTAAGGGTATGGTCAACACGGTCCTCTATCTAGGCATAACTAGGTTGCTACGGGAGTCCTTGATATACGCATGGTACGTGGGGCACAACTGTGAACACCAGTCTATCACAAGCGTGAGTTGAGAGCAACCAGTGAGATACTGGGAGCTCAGACCAACTCTTCACATCTTATCTAGGTATTACCCTAGCTTCGACGTTCTGCTAGACATGATGTGACTGGATTGAGGTACAAATTTAGCCTCCTTCCTTTATATACCCCATTGGTAACATGTGGTTGGGATCGTCCCTCAGGGTGATGAAATCCCCAAGTAGGTCCCTCTACTAAAATGAAAATGGGTAAAAAAAGGTCCAAGTGAGCTACGATTTATCCTCACCTAGGATCGCCAAATGGTGCAAGGGGATTGGATTCGTCAATAGCCCATTTTCAAACATGACAAATTTTTTATTGACCCTTTAATTAATCCTATGTTCCTAGTTTAAAGAAATGAAAGCACAAGACTAACTAAACAAAGTTTCTCCTCTTGCAACAATGGTATTAGTAGTTTCATTTTTGTGCCTTTGGCAATCGAGCTGCATAAACGTTAGTACAAAACACACTCAAAACAGAAGTTAGTAGGTCACCTATTCTAGGAAAGGTCGCTTGTTCTACGAACCTACTGAAAGTCAGAAACCAGAAAACAACATAATATAAAATGAAATCATTTGGATTTTTCGGCAAGGTCACTTGTTATGGACAATTTCACCTATTTTGTGAACCTGCAGAAATTCAGAAACCAAAAATCAATAGAACAAAAACAAAATAGTCTGGCTTTTTGGGGAAGGTCGCCTGTTTTGGGCAAGGTCACCCCTTTTGGGAAAGGTCACCCCTTTTGGGCAAGGTCGCCTATTCTGTGAACCTGTAGAAAGTCAGAAACCCAAAAACAATAGAACAAAAAACTAAACAATCTGACTTTTTAGGCAAGGTCACCTGTTCTGGGCAAGGTTTCCCCTCTTGGGCAAGGTCACCTATTTTGTGAACCTACAAAAAGTCAGAAAGCAAAAAAAAATAGAACAAAAATGAAAACAGTCTGTGTTTTTGGGCAAGGTCAACTGTTCTAGGCAAGGTCGCCCCCTGAGGGCGAAGTCGCCTTTGTATTCCAGAATCTGCAAAATTTCAAAAAATAGCAAATGTGAAAGTAATGGACCCATGACATGGGTCCCATCGGGTGTGTCAGAAATGTGTGCAGTGAGCATTTTCTACCTCCTAATATGAAAAACTAACTAAAGAATGCAAGATAAAAACTACACTAAACCACCTCAAGATTAGGCTATGTTGAACACAAATAAAAAAAGATAAAAACAATAAGATGATATACCTTCTTACTTGTGTTGATCCTTGGTTGGCCCTTGATGATATTTTGAATATATGCTCCTTGACGACAAGCTTATGATGGTAGTGGTAGTTGGGTGATTAATGGGGGTGGATAAATGCAATAATGGCTAGGATGCAAGATGCAAAATGTAAGAGAATTGCAATAACAATGGCTAGAATGTAAAATGGCTTGAGAGCATAAGTTTGATAATAATGCATGAAAGTCTCCTAATGAATGAAAAAGGGGGGTTATTTATAGAAGAAGTTGATTCTCTAGAGGATTCAATGGTCAAGATTGAGCCACCATGGCCAAGATGGAGGGCTATGGTGAGTTGAGGACTCACAAGCCCTCACATCTCACCATGTGGATGATGAAGTTTCTAAAGGACAAGGTGAGATGGCAAGGGTACAAGTGATGTGGAAAAAGCCATGTGGTCCCAAGGTACTCGCAAGTACCTTGGGATTGAAGAGGATTTCCCAAAAGAGGGATTCCTTGTCCCCAAGTGCGGATGAAAGTGACAAGTGAGGACTTTTGGAAAGTTCACTCTTGTCACCATGGGGATTGGAGAAGGCATAAAAGTGAATTTAAAATTCAAATTCTTGGGAGAGACCCATGGATAAGACAAGGTCTTTCAAAAGGAGGTCTTTGTCCATGTGCCTGATGTGACCTTTGAGAGGTCATGGGGAAGACAAATGCATGGGGGGAATAAGTGTGAATTTTTAATTCACATGGGGAAGAGGTCAAACCCAAAAAGGTAAGTACCATAAAAGGTTGACTTAGGACATGCTAGAAAAGGTAAGTGATTAGGATTAAAGTTGTGCAAGTAGGTGATTAGGCAAATTAATGAGGATTAGAGGCAAGTGGCTAAATATGGAGGATGGGACATTAATCCTGATCCTAATGAGGGATTAATTAGATTAACCCAGATTAGTGGAAAGGTTATGGAGGATGGGACAATGAGAGAGAAAAAATGAATTTAAAATTGAAGAGGATAATTGACTAAATTAAATAAATTGATTGATTGATTTAATTTAGAGAGGAAATGGTAAAGAATAAAGTATTTAATTAAATAATTTTAAGAACCTTAGGGAAAGGGGATAATATTAATTAAATGTGTCATTTAATTAATATAGATGGATTAGATGAATAAATGATGGGATTTTGACCATATGGAAGTGGTCAAATTTGGATTTCTACAATAACTTCTACAAATGAGCTTCTAAAAACAATCCAAACTTGTATTCCTTCTACTATTGTTAGAATATGGGTTTGTTGCAACAGTTCCAATATCTTACATAATTTGTAAGGAAACATCAGATCTTTAGAATTTGATTCAACTAGAGAATACACCACTCTCCCATAGGAGACCCAAGTTGTTTATGACAACCATGAGATCACAACATAGGAAAAAGATGGAATCCAACAAGAATACCACCTTTATCCCACAAACAAAAAACCATGAATGATGAGAGTAGCCTATGGGGCTATAGGCCAAGTAACCTTGAAACTCCCCAGAAGAAAGGTCAGTATATAGAGACACTTTCACTAAGGAAGAAATAAGCCACAAATAGAAGGAGGTTATGGATCAAGGTAATGAGGACCCAAACCAAGTGATTATAGAGGAGCTAAACGATGAAGAAGATATAAACCAGGAAGAACTATTTGAATATTATAACAACCCCAAGTTTCTCAAAGTAATGGATAGGTTGTTAAGAAAGGATCCAAACTCCCATTTCTTCAAGTTGGCTCAAAGCGGTGCTAAATTACCCATGGATTACAATGTGGAAGCTCTTAAAGACCCCAATCATATTCTCTTAGGGGATAACTCAGTCGTGAGACAAATAACCCAACCTCCAGAGATGTCGAATATGCCATTCGTGCTCTCACAAAATAGTAACCAACCCAAAGAGAACCCCTTGTTTAGAAAACCAACTCAGGCTGAACAAGCAACAGTAGCACAAATGTACCAATGGGGTTCATCTCAATATATACCTCAAAACGCATCAAGCGTCGACCCTTCCCAGAATAATCAATACCATCAATAGGGTTGAACATAGGGTCCCCCTTGAAATAACCAATATCTTCAATAGGGTTGAACACAAGATCTCCCTTAGAACAATTAGTATTTTCAACAAGGTGGAACATAGGGCCCCCTTTCGAACCGACAATACTATCAACAAGGTGTTTTGCCAAAGCATCATCAGGGTAACCTTTATTTTATTCCTACCCAGTAGGGTGTGCCATAGAGTGCCCTCAATCAGTCATCCCAACAAAAAGGTATCCCACCAATGCATCATTAGGGTAACCTTCATTTTAGTCCTACCCAATAGGGTGTGCCATAGAGCACCCTCAATCAGTCATCCCAACAATAAGGTATCCCGCCAACGCATCATCAGGGTAACCTTCATTTTAGTCTTACCTAGTAGGGTGTTCCATATAGTACCCTCAATCATTCATCCCAACAATAAGGTATCCTGCCAACACATCACCAAGGTAGCCTTCAATTTAGTCCTACCAAACAAGGTGTGCCACAGAGCACCCTTCTTCAGTCATCCCAACAACAAGGTGTCCCACCAACGCATCATCAGGGAACCCTTCCATATATTCCACCCCAAAAAAATGAGTTAACCCTCCTTATACACAACAAGGAACTAACTCTCCTTACATCCCATATGGCTATCAAGGTCCTACACCTTTACAATACCCGATCTATAACCAAAACCTGGTAGGACAAGATTATTACACACAGGGTTTGCAAACACATGTACCAAAAAAGGAGGTGGAACTAAGACTAGATAATTTCACCTAACAAATAGCAGATATGTAGATAGGAAAATAGAAGAAGACCTACACCATGTAGGAAATTTTTTTGTTCCCATTTGATTGTTCCATCACGACACTACCCTTTCCAAAAATCTTTGAGATACCCAGATTTGAAAGAAAGTACAAAGGAGTAGGAGATCCGGTAGAGCATGTATGAGACTTCTTGTATGGAGGTATATAAAAATGATGCCTATCTCATGAGGCTCTTTCCACATAGCCTTACAGGTCATGCTATGGAGTGGTTCACTCGTCGACAACCCATAATCAAAAATTTTGATGAGTTGTCTAGTAAATTCATAACCCACTTCTCTTTTAACATAGAACAAGATGTCACCATCATGAGTCTGTCCATGATCAAATAGAACCTAGGAGAGTCATTCACCTCCTACCTACAAAGATGGAGACACAAAGTGAGTTGGTGCAAATGGCCCATTCCAGACAAGGAGTTGGTGGATATTTTCATCCCAAATGGCGTACCCGAAATAAACTATCAACTCACTTTGCTATGTCCTATAGACTTTGAAGAAAAAATTGAAAAGGGATTACATATTGAGAGATCCCTCATAGAAAGAGGAACCTTAAAGACAAACAACTCAAAAGACAATCCCTCTAGCTCAAATGAGAAACCCAAAATCTGAGATAAAAAAAAGAATGTTACAAATAATGGAGTGGTAGACGCTAGAGCAATATGGAACACACAGAACAAAAATTAGAACAAACCACAGGTGGTACAAAAAAACTATGGACCCAAAAACACACAAAGCAACCAAATTACCTATCCCAAGAACAATTAGGATGTAAACCAACATACAAATCAGGGAGGGCAACATAGGAAATATGATTAACCTAGGAGGCAATTTACTGTATTAGGTGAGCCACTTGAGATAATTATGCACAAAATAGTACAATAGAACCTCATCAAAAGAAATGACTGCTCAAATTATTAAGAAGCTAGCTTTAAGATACCATGGTACAATGAGAATGACTTGTATGATTTCCATATGATCAAAGGACATGCGACTAACAATTGCATGTGCCTCAAACATATCATTCAAGACTTGATAGGCAAAGGGGAAGTAGATGTTCATCATCATCCCAGAAACAAGGAACTATAAATATACTCAAACCTAATCCCAAACCATGCTAAGAGGAATGATAAAGGAAAGGGACAAGAGTAACATAATGCTAATTACACATACAGTGAAACTATTTTGGGAACCCTCTCACAAGTTGATGACAATAGAGAAAACGTAGTAACAATTCAAGGAGGAGACAACAACTACAACGTAACTACTCATCGTGGAAGATTTAAAATACAAGGAGCGCCTCCCAAACCCACAATCAAGTCACCAAGTGAATATAGCATTGTGGAACAATTAAAGAAGACAACTGCCCTCATTTCAATCTTAGAATTGTTAAAACTATCACCCACACATAGGGAGATTTTGGAAAAAGCATTGGAAATGTCAGTCCCTAATGACCTGAATCCCAATCAGCTCCAAGCCATGGTTGGAAAAATCATTGTGAGTAATTACTTAGTATTTTTAGAGAAATATTTACCACAAATAATATTCCACAATCAAGCTCTATACATGGAGGTTGGTGTTCATAAAACCATGGTCAAAAGAGTTTTGATAGATAATGGTGCAGGTTTAAACATTTGTACCTTAAAATTCATAAAACATCTAGGGTATTCTAATGATGTGATTGACAAAGGAAATAGTATTACCATAAGGGCTTATGATGACTTAGAGAGAAATTTTGAAGGGACAGTCAGGTTGCCAATACAGATAGGACCAACATTAACATAAACTACTTGTCAAGTACTAGATCTTGAGTTGTCATACAACCTACTCCTGGGATACCCTTGGATCCATGCATTACAAGCAGTTCCTTCCACTTTCCATCAATGCCTAAAGTTTCCCCATGAAGGAAATGAAGTAACACTATATGTGGATCCTGAAACTTTCCATTTTTGTGTGAAGTTGGAGGAGAAATACAACAAAATCCAACTTGTGCCTAGCAATGATATAGCCTTCCATTCCTTTTCTTATGTTGACCCTTCCATGCTTCCATCAACCTCCACCAAAAACACATCGAGTGAGAAACCAAAATTAGAAGCCAAAATCCAAGTACTTGACAAAGGCAATGGGCACTACCATTTTAACCAAGCATTCTGCATCGACATGCTTCCACCAACACCTAGAGTATATGGAGGTCCAAAAGAGATCAAGATAGTAAAAACGATAGTCAAAACCACTATCTTTACTAGATGGAGAGATATGAAAGATGAAGAAATATTTGAGGAGGACCTATCATCCATGATCTACAAGGAGGACTAAATAGAGCCCAAAAAGCCACAACCCATTTTAATTGACCCTAACACAAGAGGGTATCAATTAGTCAATCAAATGGGATAAAATGGAATAGGTGGCCTAGGGCTGCACAAGCAACGTCGATCAAAGCCTATCATAGTGGAACAAACATAGAAGAATATGGGGCTAGGTTATAAACCAAAAGACGTGGTCATTCCAAAAATTGGATGAACCTCTTGGAAGAAACCAAAAACTTCTGCTAGTGTTAAGGAACTAGATATCTACCATGTCATGGCCAATGAATTACCCATTGAAGACTTATTCAAAAAAATAGAATTGATAGGTTCCCTCTCCAGTACATGGAAACCATTCCCAACACCTATTACCATTCTGATATGGACTCTAATGAATACGAATGGGATTCTCCTTCCTTCGTCATAGGATATGATTCTGCTGACTCTAGTAATGATGACTTAGATACCTAGTGGGAAAAAGATACCAAAGACATATTGACTCTTTCACCTACTTTTGTAAGCTTTGTAAACCAAGATAATAGTCTCCCACTCTATTACCCATAACTCATAGATTGGGATCAACAACAACATACCCATGTTTTGGATCAATTCAAAAATGATGAGGCCATCACAAAGTTCATGGGATTTCAAAAAGACATACCAGAAAGAGATCACAAAGAGGGTTCGTCATGGAGCTGGAACAAGAGGCATACTTTGGTGGAGAGATTGAATTTTCCAGTTGCAAAAATGAAAGAAAAAACATAAAGATATGATCCCCTAGAGAAAACCACACTATGGCTCTATTGGATCCAAAAAAGAGAAAAATAAAGGACGCATTCAAAGGTGAGAACCTCCCAGAGGAACCAAAAGATGGAGGATTCAATCTCCCCATATTAAAATATCAAGAAAGGTCAACACTCCTTCTAGAAGAAACATAATCCATAAATTTTGGTACAAAAGAGGACTCAAAGATAACATACCATGCAACATCACTTGATCATGAGGAGAAATAAAATTTCATAGTGTTCATCAATGAGAGAAAGGTAAAATTTTCCTAGGCCTATGACAACATGCCTGGACTAGATCCAAAATTAGTGGTGCATCATCTAGCCATCATCTTGGGAGAAAATCCTATCAAGCAAAAACTCAGAAAGATGCATCCCCAAATAGCATTATTGGTGAAGATAGAACTAAATAAGTTACTAGTTGTGGGTTTCATTAGACCCATCAACTATCCACAATGGATATCAAACCTAGTACCAGTGTCCAAACCTACTGGGGGCATAAGGATATGTACAAACTTTAGAGAATTGAACAAAGCTTGTCCAAAAGATGACTTGCCATTACCGAGCATTGACATGATTGTAGATCAAACAACAGGGAATGAGACGCTTTATAAAATGGATGGTTTCTTGGGATACAACTAGATAAAGATCTCTCTAGATGACCAACATAAAACATCATTCACTTGTTCCTAGGGAAATTTCTATTGGAATGTGATGCCTTTTGGTCTGAAAAATAAAGGAGCAACCTATCAAAGAGCGATGACAACCATATTCCATGAAATTCTACACACAATCATGGAGGACTATGTGGATGACATCCTAGAAAAGTGAATCAAAAGTGAAGATCACTTGAAAAACCTAGCAAGGTTATTTGATCGATTGGAACAGTACAATCTGAGACTCAACCCTAAGAAATGTGTGTTCGGAGTAACCTCTGGAAAGATATTAGGGTACATAGTGTTAAGAAGAGGGATAGAGGTGGATCCTGCCAAGTTAAAATCTATAATGGAGATGCCTCCACCAAAAACACTCAAACAATTGAGGAGCCTACAAGGGAAGCTACAATCAATCAAGCAATTAATCACACAACTGGTAGGCAAATTTCACCCTTTCACTCATATCCTACACAAGGAAATCACCTTCAAATTGGATGGGAGATGTGACCAATAATTCCAACAAGTCAAGGAGTATCTACTTACTCCTCTTGTACTCATGCTACCAATTCCAAAAAAAAAGACATGATACTTTGTGTCTACCACACAAACAACATTGGGAGCTCTCCTGACACAACTAGATGATAACAATAAAGAAAGGTTAGTCTACTATATCAACATAACACTGGTGAGATATGAACTAAACTATTCACCCATTGAAAGAGCTTGTCTCTCAATCGTGTTTTCAACACAAAAGATGAGACATTACATTTTAAACAGAAAAGTGAAACTGATATCAAATGTGGACCCACTCAAATATCTACTAGAAAAAGCAGCCTTAATAGGTTAAATAGCCAAATGGGTGATGATCTTGAGTGAACTTGATATAGAGTATATAGATAGGAGAGCTATAAAGGGACAAGTCATAGTAGACCAACTAGCCGAGGCACCCATAGATGATCATAAACCTCTGAAAGTGGATTTTTTGGATGAGAGCGTCTTGATGACATAACAAATAGGCCAGTGGACTCTATACTTTGATGGGTCCCATACTCAACATGGTTCAAGAGCAGGTATTTTATTTCTCACACCACAGGGAGATAGTATACCCAAGGCCTACAAGATTGCATTTACATGCACAAACAAAATCTCAGAATATGAAGCTCTTATTATAAGGCTCAAAATGGTGATCAAATGGAGAATAAAAGAGCTACATGTCCTTGGAGACTCCTAGCTAGTAATCAGATAGGTGAATGATGAGTACCAAACAAAAGATGACAAATTGATACCATACAAAATAATAGTGGATAGCTTCAAGGGTTATTTCATCAAAATAACCTTTGAACAAGTTCCTCAGATTAATAATAGGGCTACTAATGCAATGGCAACAATAGGCTCGATGCTTGATATTCCTTAGAATGTGCCTAAATATGAATTCCTCATGGAACAACTACTGTTATCGGCATTCGACATCCCAAAATTAGAAATGGTATGTGTTGTTGTTGGTCCTAACTCCCCATAGTACCAAGAAAATTTTGACTATATTGAAAATGGTATCATACCACCTAACTTAATGACTACTCAGAGGAAAACCTTCACTCATAGAACCTCTCGCTTTATGATCTTAGGAGAAACCCTATACTATCATAGCCTAGATGGTATGTTACTCTAGTGCCTTAATGTAGAATAAGTGCAAATGACCTTACAAGAGGTTCATCAAGGTATTTGCGGATCCCACTCTAGCGGACCTAACTTAGTCCAAAAACTACCCATAACAAGATACTATTAGCCTTCCATGGAGCAAGACTTTATTCAACATTCTAGAAGGTGTCGACAATGTCAACAAAATAGTGATCTAGTTCATGCACCAACACAAGAGTTGAGACCGATCACAACACCATGGCCTTTTTCGTAATGGGGATTAGACTTAGTAGGTAAGATATCACTCGCTTCATCCAACGAGAATAAATTAATTATCACCACAACAAAATACTTCACAAAATGGATAGAGGAAATTCCATTGACCTATATCACTAGCAAACATACATCAAAATTCATTTTGAATTATCTCATTTGTAGGTATGAAATCCCACAAACAATTGTAATAGATAGTGGCACACCATTCAAGAATCAGGATGTCCAGGAAATCTATTCCAAATTGTCTATCCAACATATATTTTCTATGCCCTACTATCCTCAAGGAAATGGTCAAGTAGAGGCATCCAATAAAAAAATCCTAAAATTATTGAAAAAGACTATCAATGATGCCGATCCTAATTGGCATTTACAGTTAAACCCAACCTTATGGGATTATCAAACCAACATCCGCACACCTATTGGTGCCACACCTTTTTCCTTGGTCTACAGATTGGAAGCTATGTTACCTATCAAAGTCAAAATCCCCTCATTGTGAATCTCACTAAAAGGCATGGTCAACAATAAAGAATATAAGGTATCCAGATTGAATGAATTAGAGCTCCTAGATGAAAGGTGTTTGAGCGGGTTAAACCATTTGCAGGTTTATCAAAATTGGCTCACATGAGGATATGACAAGAGAATAAAATACATAAACTTTCAAGTTGGTGACTTAGTCCTCAAGGAGAATAAGAAGATACAACTAAATCAAGACGAGCAGGGTAAATTTGAACCTAACTAGTTAGGCCCATTCATCATAACAACAATTTATGGCTACGGGGCTTATCAGTTGGCTACTCCTGAAGGAGAACCTCTAGCTGAACCGCTAAACAATAACCACCTCAAGAAGTTCTATACATGAAATGTGTCAGAATACACTAGGCAAAAGGGTAAAAATCTAAACAAGTGGAAAAAAGAGAAAAACCAAAAAAAAACCAAAAAAAAAAAATAATAATAATAAAGAGAAATAAAATGTTCTTTGAGTGAAAACCACTTTGTGGCGCTTCGAGAATAGGTACCATAGTGAAAACTTGGCAAACAAGCGCTATGTATGAATAAATAGACATTATTATCTATTATTACTTTTTCACATCATCCACCCATCCATTTCATGAATCATGTGTCCAACCATGGCTTGTCACTGATTAGGGTAAGTCACTTTATTGGGAGAAACTTCTCGAAGCTATTCATGGATTCGATCTTGTGGAATTTAATCACGGTCTATAAAAAAAAAAAAAAAAACACTAGAAAATAACAAAAGTATAAAACAACTAGAAAACAACACAAAAATCTAAAACATGTGGAAAACATCAAAATAAAACAAACATCATTAGATTATTCTTTCACTCGAAAAGTCTAAGATATCAAAATTTGCTTGAACCTCATGGCTAGTTCAAGTGAATTTCCCACAACATATCCTCTGGACACAACAATAGGATATCAATCCATGCTATCGATGTTGTTTACCCAAAAACAATTCATGCTTTGATTCAAATAGTCGAACTACATGGTCTCTACATGTACAACACAGGTAAGGATTTTTAGCCCGCGAGACTCTAGGTCAGTCCCCTTAGGTTTCCAATATGCTTTATTTCAACTTAGTCAATAAATAGAAAATCCAAAAAGCATATAAAATATATGAAATCCAAAAACATTCACAAAACAAAAAGGTCAAACCAAGCGAACTACGAGCCTCTGCATGTACAACATAGGCAAGGCTTATCTTTGATGAGCCCCCAAGGCCCTAGGTTAGTCCCTTGAAAATAAAACAAAAAAAACATCATAAAACTTAGAAAATAAAAAATAGGACCATCTCGTAAACAACATCCACAATAAACATTCCAACCATAATAAACAAACCGTCCCAAATCACCCTTTGAAAAAAAATAAACAAACAAAGAAAACATCAACAACTAGAACTTTCAAGAAAAAAAATTCGCATAAGAGTTGACTATAAACAAACAAAAAACAATGCCAAAGTATCAACTACCTATCTTTTTAAAAAAGTCCCAACAACATCCTGAGATATGCCTTAACAGATCCATTCCTATGATAGACATGATCAACAACGGATAATAGTCCCACCCTAAACAGATATGGCAAGTGATACTGCAACTTTGTCTTTATCTTTTTGTGGTCTTACTTTCATGATTTATTTTATTGACTCATTCCCAAGATCTCTCAAGGATGTCCATAAGGATTTAGAGAAGAAGAAATGGGGGAAATTGAGCTTCCTTTCAATTTTTTGTTTGTAAGATATGTGTGTAATATTACCATGGTGAATACTTGCTTTATTGAGTATGGAAGTTGTACTAAAATAGTTCATGAAGCAGTTACATGTTAGGTGTTTTATACCTCTCTATGTGACTGGTCTGAATTTTTTTTCACACAACCCCCCGATACTTTAAACAAAGTTTCCATATGTCTGGTATGAACATACATAATCTTTTTTTGTAGATTCAAAGTCCATGCAATAGATACAAAGTCACCTTGGTAATTCATACCCTGGTGCATCGTATTTTTTTGCTACATCAAACAAGATTGTTCAAACAAAGAAGTCTCTAAAGTGAAGCAAAGTCACATCATCAATTCTATCCATCATCATATTTCTACTAACTAACAAACACCATCATATTTCTTCTAATTAACATCATTTTTCTATCTATCATCATATTTATTCTAATTAACATTCATCCTACATAGAGCATCATAAAAATGATATCCATACTGCATCCACAAATGTTATCATACATATCATGATGATAATAAACCAAATAAAACATCATGTAGCATGTATGGGGCATTCATCTATCAAACAAACACTACAACAAAATAGGCAATTAGTGCTTAAAATAGTGCCAGATTTTAGTGCATTTGAGTTCACAAATTGGGCACTTCTGTTGGCACAAAAATCGATGCAAAATGGTATGTTCACTTCGGCGCCAGATTTAGCGCCAACTTTTGTTGCTTCCAGTTTGTCTTCCGATTTTTCTTCTAGTTTTGCTTCTTGTATTGCTTCAACATTTGCTTCCAGTTTTTCTTCCAGGTTTGCTTCTGATTTTGCTTCCAAATTTTCTTCGATTTTTGCTTTCGGTTTTGCTTCCAATTTTGCTTCCAATTTTGCTTCTAGTTTTGCTTCTAATTTTTCTTTCGATTTTACTTCCAATTTTGCTTTCGATATAACGTCACTTCTTGCATCTAGCTTTTCTTCCATTTTTGTGTCTTTTGTTGCTTCTAATATTGCATTCCATTTTTGTGTCTTTTGTTGCTTCCAGTTTGTCTTCCGATTTTGCTTCCAGTTTTTCTACCAGGTTTGCTTCTATTATTGTATCTTTTGTTGCTTCTAAAATTGATTCCATTATTACTTCTTTGTTTGCTACCTAAATTTCTTATGTTTTTGCTTCCTAGATAATGCCAAGTTTTTCTTCCAAGATTGCTTCTAGTTTACTTCTAGTTTGGCTTCCATTGTTTCTTCCTTTTTTTGCTTCTAAAATTGCTTCTTGTTTTGCTTCCATTTATTAATTTAATATGTTTTATTTCAATTTATTTAGTTAATTTTTATAACATGATCATCATTTATAATTAAAACAAGTGAGTCAAATATCTATATAAGTAGATCAAAACAAGTGAGTCAAATATCTATATAAGTGATTAAAAAAATTGAGTCAACTATGCCACTATATTAATAACATGTCAAAATGATACATGTCCAACAATCGACATAAGTCAAAATGATACATGTAATATATCATGCCTCTTAAATGACAAGATAATTTTTATAACATGATCATCATTAATAATTAAAACAAGTGAGTCAAATATCTATATAAGTAGATCAAAACAAGTGAGTCAAATATCTATATAAGTGATTAAAAAAATTGAGTCAACTATGCCACTATATTAATAACATGTCAAAATGATACATGTCCAACAATCGACATAAGTCAAAATGATACATGTACAAAATGATAATAAGATCATCATGTCAAATATGTCAAAACAAGTGAGTCACATGTCAACTAACTATGTCAAAATGATACATGTCCAACAATCGACATAAGTCAAAATGATACATGTACAAATGATATAAGTAAAAATGATACAAATCAAAATGATACATGTCTAAATGATATAAGTCAAAATGATACAACTCAATTTTTAATATGGTACTGCAGGCCATGAAAATGATACATATGATAGTAACCATGAAAAGAGGCATCATAATGATATATCAACAATGATTCATGATGCAGTCTATATGATCATGAATGTCACTAGCTACTACCAGTAACTACCTCATCATCATCATCACCATCATGATCATCATCGTCGTCGTCATCATCGTCATCAAACTTAGTGTATTTTGTATCTACGTCATCATCATCCTCTACCATGTGATTTATACCAGAACCAACATATTCTGGATCTATATCATGAGGATCATCTTGATCTTTTGGAAGACCCGTGTTTTACGAAAAAACACATTTAAAATGAAAAGTTTTTATTTATTTCATGCAATAGTTTATTTTTCTGTTATATATCTAATATTATAACATGTGAAACAAAACCATAATCATATTACATCATATCAAAGTGTGCATACCATAATAAAATTTCAAAAAATATACAACTAATATGTCATTCCAATGATGTAAAACATGCAACAATTATAATAAACATTAGTAAAATATGCCAAAATTTGGTGGAAGAGGAAGAAAGATGACTGGAACTCTAGAGGCCCACCATAATCGATTCCATTATTCAACCATGAGAGAAAAAGAGAGAGTTGATATCATGTATCAAAAAATTAAGCATGCATTCTTCTAGCCAGAGGAGAAGGAGATGATTACTTTGCTTCATTTTCATTTGCATAACCATATCATGGTGTGAACCAAGAAGATCAAGGATGTCCAATTTTATGTGGAGGTAATGGATGTGGTCCAAACTTTAGGAGGGGCAAGAACGTCAATGTATGATCCTGATGAAATTGAGGAAGACCAACAAGAGAGGGACAGGAAAAATAAAATCAATGTAGAGTATCAAGGATTTTTCAAGTGAGTAACAAAGCTATGGGAGCAGCCTCATCTAAAATATTTTGAACTAGAGTTTTATATGCCATTTAGAGAGCTTGGCTTTCATGGAGTTCCTTTCAAAGCGTATGCTTTTATTGTTCCTACAGTAAATTGTTTGGTAGAGTTGGTGGAATTACCTTTCTTAGTAATCACTATTAGTGAGATTGAGATTGTTAACCTTAAGAGAGTAGGACTTGGGAAAAAGGAATTTGATATGGATATTGTTTTCATCCTATACAACCATTTCAAGAAAAGTTAAGCTAGCATCAAATAACTAACAATTTTGAAAATAACATGAAATTTTTTATTTGCTGCTATGTTAGAAATAAAATAAAAGGAAACAATGTTCCTTCCAGTGGCTTGATGATTACAAATGAGGATTCATTTAATTTCAGTGGAGTAAAATGAAAACTAAAAGTAGTTGATTCATATAATATATGAACATTAATTAGTTTATGGTGCAAAATTATTTCTAGTGCCTTCTATAGCTAAATGCTACACTCATTTCAGGCATCAAGAAAATGCATCCTACCTAGAGTTTGTGTGACGTTTTTTTTTTCCTAGAATACTTATCAAAATAATCACCCTCAACTTGATTTAGGATAAAACATCAATAATGAGAAAATTAACAAAAAAACAAAAGTGAATAATACATAATCTATGTTGTAAAGTTAAAAAGTCTTATAAAAATACATATAAAACTCCAAAACATTTTCCATTTGTTGTCTAAAGTTTAGTCCAATCAACCAAAGCAAGAAACATATATCTTATTACTATTTAAATCAAAAGAAGATATTTGATATACAATTCAAAACATCAACATATGAGATAATTTGTTAAAGTACCTATTCTCCTTCAAGTATTGATTCCTTGATAAACTCAATTTGGTCCTCAAATACATAGCTATCACAAGTTTCAAAGGAATCTATCATGAGAATCTGACCATGACTATATGTAACAATCTAAAACATTCATAATCAGAGACAAGTGCTTTACAAATTCTACTACACATTGATGCATTCTTCATGCTGAAATGAGTGTTTAGAGCTATGATAACCACATTCATGTCTTGAGGGAACCTCACTATCTAAGGAAGAAGTCAAAGTGCCTTGGAGTAGCAATAGCATTCAGCATCGACCATATGGTGTCTACATTTAAATAATCCAAAATGGTCAAGTTCACTAAAATGCACCTTGTGATTGGAAAGAAACATACCATAACTCCCTATAAAATAGGAAATTGGCAAAGAAAGAGAAAACAATCCCTTGCAAACTAATTACAAATTAGTAGCCTAAGAAGCTTCTTAGAGGTTTACACAAGAGACAAATCAAAAAGCTCAAAATACATGCATAACTTTGATCATAAAAGTAATACCATGGTAACTATTTGGCTCCACAACATAAGAAAGTTGTTTGAAAAGCTTTCTCAACTACATAATATTCATGAGATCCAAAATCAGAAATCTAATACAAAATTGTTCACTTGACCTTGAAGTTTCAACTAGTATTCTTAATATAGGATTTTATGTTGTAAAATTATATTCCAGTGGCATGTGAACTGCATGGTGAAGCATATTATTGAACTGAATCCTCCAATACATTACTTATACAAGGATAATTTTCATTCCCCCAGTGGATGGCCTAAGCAATGTGTTATGAAACATACCATCTATCTAATACCTAAGACTGCCTCTTTGTAATGCTTCTATAACACTATTCAATTATTGGGGAATGATGAAGAGATCAATGAAATTGTGGAAAAAGATCACAACTTCATTTTCAAGAACAAGAAAAATGAAATTACAGTTACATATGTATCAAAAGAAAATAGAACTATGTTTATTTTCATAATTGTGAACCATATCATTGGTGCAAGGCACCATGTAACTTCATGCCTCAATGGGGAAAATTTGTAAAATTTGAGTCTTCATCATATTGTGATTGTAAAAAGGTCATATTTGGACCATTTTAAATGCATTTGAGTCATTAATAGGTTTCTAGGAGGTCTATGAAGTCAAAATGCAAAAGTTGTCATTTGTAGCAAAAAAATGCAAAATTGCAAAATGCAAAAAAGTGAAATGTGAAGAATCATTTTGTAAAGGGAGGGTTGTTGGTTGATTGTAACTAAAGGGGAAGTTATATAACTATTATAGACACCTCTAAAGAGCCTTGTGAAGGAATGGAAGAAGAGAGTACATTGTATCTTAAATAAATTTTGAATAAAGGTGCCATGTTTTGCAGATTTTAACATTTTCTTGTTGTTCTTAGGCGTGGTACTAGTTTGTATAGTACTCTCAATATTTATTTTTGGTTGGGTTTTATAGATATTTGAATTATCTTTCAAATAAATCTAGTTTGAGTTAATTTCGTTGAGTTTTAAGCTTTTTAGAGCCATTTTTATGAGGGCAATCTAGAAACCCTCATTTTAAGGGTTTGAGAGTCAAATAAAAGCATAAAACACCATTCCAGCAATGTAGACCTCTGTAAATATGTGGAATGGGTTATTTTAGGTTGTTTTTCAATTTTTTTGTGTTTTCAAGTGTAGGGGTAGTCAAGTTACAGGAGTTCTATTGCTGCCCTAGTGATTTTTCATCAATTTTGAGCATGAAGGCATAGCTACAAGTTGGGATTTGCTACAAATACAATGTTAAAGGGTTGGAGATGGTTTGAATAGCATGTGAAGACATATTATAAGGTGTTTGAAGCATTTTAAAAGTGGTTTGTAGTTTGGAGCAGTTATTTCCAATAAACCCTCTTGCATATGAGCCAAAATTAGGCCTCTAGGACAGCAGGACAATCATTTTTTGAGGGTTTCTTTCCAAAATAAACTCATTCTATTTTTTGATATGTTTAGGAAGGAAGAAATGGGTTCTTGATTTTTTATTTTTTTTGGAGATTCAATCTGGTTTAAAAGATACACTCGATTGTGTCTATGTGGAACACTACAAGCAATTTGTCTTCTTGAGTATGAATCATGCAATAATGAAAGAACCAGTGTTCTAAGAGTGTTTTATTGGCTTAAACCTGTCAATTTTATGATGTTCAAGGTGTGGTAAAGGTTCAGTAATAGTTTGGTGTCTTAAAACCTCTTTTTTATGTATTTGGAGCTTAGAAAACCATGTCTCATTAAAGTAAATTTGTGAATGTTGAGCATGAAGGCATAACTACAAGTTGAGATTTTCTACAAATACAATGTTAAAGGGTTGGAGATGGTTTGGATAGCATGTGAAGACCTATTATAAGGTTTTTGAATAATTTTCAAAGTCATTTGTGGTTTGGAGGAGTTATTTCCAATAAACCCTCTTGCATATGAGCCAAAATTAGGCCTCTAGAACAGCGGGACAGTCACTTTTTGAAGGTTTCTTTCCAAAAAAACCTCATTCTATTTTTTGATATGTTTA
Source organism: Sequoiadendron giganteum (assembly GCA_007115665.2). Lineage (NCBI taxonomy): Eukaryota > Viridiplantae > Streptophyta > Pinopsida > Cupressales > Cupressaceae > Sequoiadendron > Sequoiadendron giganteum. The sequence goes on from CM021106.1 coordinate 288,070,552, forward strand.
AGAAGGAAAAAATGGGTTCTTGAAAATGAATTTTTTTTTTTTGGAGATTCAATCTGGTTTAAAAGATACACCCGATTTTGTCTATGTGGAACACTACAAGCAATTTGTGTTCTTAAGTATGAATAATGCAATAATGAAAGAAACAATGTTCTAAGAGTGTTTTGTTGGATTAATCATGTCAATTATATGATTTTAAAGGTGTGGTAAAGGTTAAATAATATTTTGGTGTCTTAAAACCTCTTTTTGGTGTATTTGGAGCTTGGAAAACCACGTTTCATTAAAGTAAATTTGTGAATGTTGAGCATGAAGGCATAGCCACAAGTTGGGATTTGCTACAAATGCAATTTTAAAGGATTGGAGATGGTTTGGATATCATTTCTAGACCTATTATAATGTGTTTGTATTTTTGGAAAAGTGGTTTATGGTTTGGAGCAGTTATTTCCAATAAACCCTCTTGCATATGAGCCAAAATTAGGCCTCTAGGACAGTGGGGCAGTCATTTTTTGAGGATTTCTTTCCAAAACAACCTCATTCTATTTTTTTATATGTTTAAGAAGGACGAATGGGTTCTTGAAAATGCATTTTATTTTTGGAGATTCAATCTGGTTCAAAAGATACACCCAATTTTGTCTATGTGAAACACTACAAGCAATTTGTCTTCTTGAGTATGGATAATGTAATAGTGAAAGAACCAGTGTTATAAGAGTGTTTTTTTGGCGTAATCCCATAAATTCTATTATTTTCAAGGTGTGGTAATGTTTCATTAATATTTTGGTGTCTTAAAACCTCTTTTTGGTGTATTTGGAGCTTGGAAAACCATGTTTCATTAAAGTAAATTTGTGAATGTTGAGCATGAAGGCATAGCTACAAGTTGGGATTTGCTACAAATGTAATGTTAAAGGGTTGGGGATAGTTTGGATAGAATTTTAAGACCTATTATAAGGTGTTTGAAGCATTGTAAAATTGGTTTGTGGTATGGAGCAGTTATTTCCAATAAACCCTCTTGCATATGAGCCAAAATTAGGCCTCTAGGACAACGGGAAAGCCATTTTTTGAGGGTTTCTTTCGAAAAAAAAATCATTCTATTTTTTGATATGTTTAAGAAGGACGAAATGGGTTCTTGAAAATGTATTTTTTTTTTTGGAGATTCAATCTGGTTTATAAGATACACCCAATTTTGTCTATGTGGAACACTACAAACAATTTGTGTTCTCGAGTATGAATAATGCAATAATGAAAGAACCATTGTTCTAAGAGTGTTTTTTTGGCTTAAACCTGTAAATTATATGATGTTCAAGGTGTGGTAGAGGTTTAGTAATATTTTGGTGTATTAAAACCTCTTTTTGGTGTATTTGGAGCTTAGAAAACCATGTTTCATTAAAGTAAATTTGTGAATGTTTAAGTGATCTTATGAAAATCTATGTTTGTGTCTTTGAAGACCTTTGAAGCCCACCATGATTTGCATCAATCATCTCCTTTTTTTTCTTGTTCAGAGAAAAATGAACATACAAAAAAAATAGTGCAATTTTCTTGTGAAGCGGGTTCTGAAAAATGAAAATGTAAAATGCTTGCAAGAAAGGAGAAGGATATGCAGAATATTAAAAACCCATCATTTAGGGTTTCTGGGCTGAGCCCCAAATGTGGAAGGATTTATTTTTCTTTTTGAGAAGTGAAAGATCATGCTAAAAGGCTTGCACTCATTTTTCTGAGAGCTCGTATCTGCAATAGGAGTCACGGGTTTTTGAAAAACCCCAAATCAAAGACAAACCCAAAATGCCATTGAATAGAGCCCTAAACCATAATCATGGAGCCATGAAGGAGGCTCAAAAATATAATAAATAAAATTTTACACTTTGTTATTTTTTGAAATAGAAAAAATATTCTAGAGAGGCCGTGCGGCCAAGCTATCACTAGGAAAGAGAAAAAATGCAAAAATAAAAAAATCTTTCATCGTTTGATCAAACCAAATATGGAGAGTATGATTTGTTTCATTTATTTTTCTAGTGAGCTAAGTCCAAAGAATCCAAGCCAAGATAAAAGGGTTTCAAAATAAGGATGCATGGTAGAAAAAAAACACTCATTCATTCATATCTATTGAGTCCAAATCGAGCTTGTTTTGACATAAAACAGAGATAAGATACAGAGAAATGACGCATAGAAAATTACTCAACTTCTTGTTGTTCAAAGAAATGCAAGCTCCAGAAGTGATTTGATGTCAGCCTCAAGACAAGCAAGGCATCGACAGAGTAAAGCAAGAGAAAAATGCATGAGAATCCGAGAAGGAATGTATTTGAAAACACATTTAGATAGGAGGAAACAAATGATGAACCATGAAAGCTTTACCTGATTCGGCCTCAATAGAAATTTTTGTGAAGATAAATCTCAAAAGTAGTGAAAATTTTGGCAGAGACTCCTTTAGAAAGCTCAAGGTTTCAAACTCTAATGATGGCGGCATGTGCAGGGCAAGGGAGCTCGAAAAAACCAAGTGAAAATGAGAGTTAAAAATTAGGGCTTGGGTATTTTGTTCTAACTCATCTTGGTGGAAAAAATATTGATGTGAAAAAACTCAAATATGTTTAATCATTAAATATTTTAATATTCAAACAAATTTAGAAAACAAAATTCATATATTTTATAATAAAAAATTACTATTATCTATTAAATTTATTAATTTGTATGTTTAATTAATAATTACAAAATATTGATGTTATTTTATATAAAATAAAAAAATATGAAAAATATCTCTAGCAATTATTAATTATTAATTTATATATATATATATATATATATATATATATATATATATATATGTATGTATGTATGTATGTATGTATGTATGTATGTATGTATGTATGTATGTATATTTAAATTAAACTAAAATGAATATGAAATATATAATTTAATCATTAAATTATGATTTTAATTATTATAATTTTAAAAAATTGTGTGATTGTGATATTACATTAGATTCCTTGCACCCTAATATTATTTTTAATTAAAATAGATCTACCTCTTGCATTTCTTTCAAACCATTCATATTATTATTGTGAATTTTTTTTTCTAAATAATGATTAATATTCAACATATAAATTTTATTATTATTTATTTATTTTATAATATTTTACAAATTAAATATTACAATTTTTAATTGAAAAGAAGATAAAAAATCCATTTAATTCAAATGCTATTAATTCTCAAATTTAAGATCATACTATTATCTTCATATTATCCTTTACTGAAAATTTTTAAACACGGACAATTTTGTAGATGATTGAATGCAGAAATTAGGTGTATTATGCCATAAAATGTACAAAAGGGATATAGTTGAATTTTTATGCCCTTGCAGTCACACAAAGGGTATAGGGTTGAGGGTCCAATGTATATGGTAGAGGGTATAGGGGTTGAGGGATTATAGTTTAAGGGTTGAGGGTAGAGGGTTGAGGGTTGAGGGTTTAAGGGTTGAGGGATTACGGGTTGAGGGTTGAGGTATTAAGGTAGAGAGTTTACTTGGGTTTAAGGGTTGAGGGTAGGGGCTGGTTTAAGGGTCGAGGGTTGAGGGTTTAGGGTTTAGGGTTGAGTATTTAAGGGTTGATGGTTTAGGGTTGAGGGATTAGGGTAGAGAGGGAGGGATGGATGGAGCGAGAGATAGAGGGAGAAGTGAGATAGAGAGGAGACTAGAAGAGGAGGGAGGGACACATATATATGAGGGTTGAGGATCCAAGGTATACTAGGTAGAGGGTTGAGAATTGAGGGTATAGAGTTGAGGACCTATAGGGTTGATGGTTTAGGATATTGGGTTGAGGGTATAGGGTTGAGGGTAGAGGGTAGAAGTTTTAAGGGTTTATGGTTGATGGTTAAGGGTTGAGGGTAGAGCATTTAGGGTATAAGTTTGAGGGTATATGTTTGAAGGATTAGGGTTGAGGGTCCAATGTATAGGGTAGAGTGTATAGGGGTTGAGGGAATAGGGTTTAAGGGTTGATGGTTTAGGGTTGAGGCATTAGGGTAGAGAAGGAGGGATGGATGGAGCGAGAGATCGAGGGAGAAGTGAGATAGAGAGGAGACTAGAAGAGGAGGGATGGATAGAGATATATGAGAGTTGAGGATCCAATGTATAGGGTAGAGGGTTGAGAATTGAGGGTATAGAGTTGAGGACCTATAGGGTTGATGGTTTAGGGTATTGGGTTGAGGGTACAGGGTTGAGGGATTAGGGTTATGAGTAGAGGGTAGAAGGTTTAAGGGTTTAGGGTTGATGGTTAAGGGGTGAGGGTAGAGTGTTTAGGGTATAACTTTGAGGGTCTAATGTATAGGGTACAAAGGGTATAAGGGTTGAGGGATTAGGGTTTAAGAGTAGAGGGTTGAGGGTTGAGGGTTTAAGGGTTGAGGGATTAAAATTTGAGGGTTGAGGGATTAGGGTAAAGAGTTTACTTGGGTTTAAGGGTTTAAGGGTTGAGGGTTGAGGGTTGAGGGTTGAGGGTAGAGGTCGGTTTAAGGGTGTAGGGTTAATTATTAAGGGCTGAGGGTTGATAGTTTAGGGTTGAGTGCTTAAGATTTTAAGGGTTGATGGCTTAGGCCAGTTGAGGGATTAGGGTAGAGAGGGAGGGAGAAGTGAGATAGAGAGAAGGAGAGAAGAGGAGGGAGGGACAAAGATATATGAGGGTTGAGAATCCAATCTATAGGTTAGAGGGTTGAGAATTAAGGGTATAGAGTTGAGGACCTATAGGGTTGATGGTTTATGGTATTGGGTTGAGGGCATATAAGGTTGAGGGATTAGGGTTGAGGGTAGAGGGTGGAAGGTTTAAGGGTTTAGGGTTTAAGGGTTTAAGGTTGATGGTTAAGGGTTGAGGGTAGAGAATTTAGGGTATAGGTTTGAGGGTATATGGTTGAAGGATTATGGTTGAGGGTCCAATGTATAGGGTAGAGGGTATAAGGGTTGAGGGATTAGGATTTAAGGGTTGAGATTTAAGTTTAGAGGGTAGAGGGTTGAGGGTTTAAGGGTTAAGGGATTAAGGGTTGAGGATTGAGGGATTAGGGTAGAGATTTTACTTGGATTTAAGGGTTTAAGGGTTGATGGTTGAGGGTAGAGGCTGGTAGAGGCCGGTTTAGAGTTGAAGACCTATAACATTGATGGTTTAGGGTATTGGGTTGAGGGTATAGGGTTGATGGATTAGGGTTGAGGGTAGAAGGTTTAAGGGTTTAGGGTTGATGGTTAAGGGCTGAGGGTAGAGCGTTTGGGATGATATAGGTTTGAGGGTATATGGTTGAAGTATTAGGGTTGAGGGTCCAATGTATAGGGTAGAGGGATTAGGGTCGAGGGTTGAGGGATCTTTTGATGAAATTGAAATGTAGGCAAGAAATTGAAGGCTAGTGAATATTGGGGAAGGATTTTTTGTTCTAACACCCCTAATCCCTTAACCCTTAATCCTTGCTAGATCAAAAAAATTAGGTGCTAATCCGACGCTAAATCTGGGGCTAAATCCAGTGCTAAATCCATCATTAAACTTGATGCTAAATCTGATGCTAAACTCAATGCTAAATCTGGTGCTAAACCCGACGCTAAATTTGGTGCTAAACCTAGCACTAAACCTAGTGCTAAATCTGGTGCTAAAGTAGGTGCTAAATTTGGTGCTAAAGTAGGTGATAATTAGCGCCTGATTTAGTGCCTACTTGTTCTGATCGATGCAAAAAATACCAAAAATGGCACCAGCCTGATAAATAGCACCGACTTTTTCAAAAAATTGGAGAAAAATATATTAAAACAATGTGTGGAAGAAAAAAACAGAGCAAAAAAGGGAGCTAATCATAGGGATTTGTTGTAGTGAAACATCGCATCATAAATGAGACAAAGTATGATTCCTTCATTTACATCATACATCATAAAAGCACAAAAAAACACATAAGCGTACACCATCATATATCACCATCACATAAACATAAAATGAGGCTGAATCAAAGAAGGTATATCTCATATATATCATCATCAAAAAGGGAATATGTCATAAATACATCCGTAGTGACACAAGAGTGACAAGAAAATACAAAATCATAACATATATACGAGGTCTCAAATAGACCAATGAATATATATAACACACATGTCTACAAAAAGCCTCTACACCATGAAACAACATGAAGATCAAGTACCAAAACTAGTAAGACCCCAACAAGACAAGAAAAACACTACTAAAAACCAAAATAATCTGGTTGTCTCATAGCATGATCACCAACACTGGCACCAACATCGCCACCACTGTCGCTCATAGCACTAGGCTCCCCAAACCGTGGATGCTGAGAGGCCTTGGGAATAGTAGCATTATATAAAGTCTAATAATAGGTAGATGACTATAGATACCTATCTTTCTCATCTCGCATACCATCATGCTTTGCCCAAAGAGTACCTCTCTCCACTGTCAGTAACAGTACTTGAACCTCTGCAACATGTCGTCTACCAATACCACTCTCTTTATCTATTCGAAGAGAATCTCTCTTTGCTATCAGTAATACTACCTGAGCATCTGCCACATGCAGTCTACCAATCACACTATCTCACTCAACCCTTCGAGTGTCTACCAAAGCCTCTACAACCTCTCAACATGCAATCTCTACATCTCTATCCAAATTCATCTGAGTTAGCAACAAATCAAAATCCCTAGCTAGTGGAGGAGGACCTGCAACCTGTCTCTAACCCTGTGCAGGAGGCACCTGCTCATCCTGAATATCCTCTACCTCATCACATCAAGCTCGATCCAACTGCTCAGCAAGAGCCTCAACATGCTATCGCTCCCCACAATGACCTGTGATGTCGGCTCTACCTAAAATAGGATCACCTCTAGGATTAGTAAGCCTCAAAGGCCTATGTCATGACCACCACTCCTCATAATCATGAGTAGTACCTAGATTTTCCACTCCAACCGACCAACCCCAACCAATTGGGGAAAGTGCTACAAATTCAAAAATAACAGTATCTGCATCAACCTGGATACCCCATACATGGACCTCCTGACAAGTCTGACCAAACTGAGCCTCATACAGATCAGGAATCCAACCCTGTCTCTCACCAAAGTGGTGACAGACTCAGACAATGGATAATGCTCTATCATAGATGATGAATGACCAAGCAACCAATGGGTTGTCGAGAGTACACAAGCTGATCTGCATCCGCTGGCCAAACCTTGCAACTCATATAGGGTCTCCATACAAAACCAGGCATCTCATCAAACACATAGCGCCAATAATATAGATCCCCAGGCAAAGTGTAGTGCATAAAGTCCCCATAACGATAACAATATGGATTTTCTGGAGAACGATCCTGAATCCCATCTGGATGAGTCATTGCAATATGTTCCCACACCCAAACATGAAAAAGTGATACACCTACAAACAATGACCTCCCACCCTGATACACCACCTCGTGCATATCTCGGTAAAGATGGGAAAGCAAAAATGTACCCCAGGCATATCTTGTACCATGCTCTAGCATACTCTCAATACATGTACCCCAGCCCACTACAAACTATCGACCTTATCTATCAAGAATAACTAATCTTGATACCAAGCCGCAAAGGACAAGAATGATAGGGTTTGCACTATCTAAAAAATCAGATAAATCAATCTCTGCATCATGAACATCCACATGTGCCACACCTAAAAAATGTTGCATAGCATGGGCACCTCATCGAATCTGGTACATAACAAGCTCTCCATGAATAGGAAGATGAAGAATCCTCCACACATCTTCTAGTTTAATAGTTGCCTCCTTGTAGGAAAATGAAAAGAGGACATCTCAGAGTGCCACCTCTCCACGAGAGCGATCAACATCACCATATGGGTCTTGTTTGGAGGCTTGTAACAGATATAATGCAATCCCACTACATCAAGAAAGTCTCGCTCCAATGTACCAAACTAAGCAATTGGATCAAACAACTGACGAGGACATCTCTCTCTCATCATAAGTGGTTGAAGATTCACCAGTAAATGGTATAAACCAAGATGTTAGGGTTTCACCCTAAACATGCAAAGCAACACAAAACGACACAAGCTAGGTGACGAATGATATTTATAAAGATAAACGAACACAAGCATGATGACAAACAACATTTATGATGATAAACAGATGAATGCTAGGGTTTAGAACAAAGCTAAAAGGAAAATGATAGACAAAGAGTCAATTTCTAGGTTTTGAGACAAATGCTCAACAAAAGCCAGACAAAAGCGCAATTTTAGGACAAATGCACAAAAATATGGGCATTGTTTCTTGACAAGGGTGTAGTTTTAGGACAACTACACAATTTTAGAACAACTACTCAAGACAAAAGCGCCAATTTAGGACAACTGCATAGTTTTCAGACAAATGCACAAATTTCACCTAACAAATGCGCCAAAACTGAGACAATTGCACATGAATCTCAAAAGCAATGCTATTATCTAATAGGAATTCACACACGCAAAATGAGAATGAAAACATGACAAAACTAAAGGGTGAGAAGGTACATACCAAGCCATCGATGCCTAAAGGCCATCTATACTCCCAAACAAGCTCAGAACGATGTAGGGCAACCTCAAATCTCGACATTCTCCCTCAACAACTAACAAAATGTGGAATCTAGAGACAAGAATTAGCAAGAGGAACAAAGCACAAATGAACCAATTCAAAGATAAAATTTCCTATATTTAACACCTCAAGGAAACCCTAATTTCATCTAGGAAACCCTAATTACACTTGTTGAATCTTCCTACTTTCAAATTAGAGGATCTGAATGAGAAACAATGCATGTATATTGATATAAAATTTCATTTGAAAACATCTAAACAACAATACAATAGTGTCAAGAGCCTAACCTCAAAGCTTGAATTTTTTGGTTAACCTCTCGAGGGGGCAGCATCAAGTCCTACCATCATTTCCACTGAACACTGGGGCATACAATTTTTTCAAAAACTTGATCTTAAAAATAGAATATTTGAAACAAAGCAACCGGTACTTTGTATCAAAGAGGGGAAAAATGTAGACATGTAAAATTGACTTTGACATCTATCACACACCTTAAACAACATCAAACAACATCAAACAACACTTAACAACATCAAACAACATCAAACAACATCAAACAACCTCAAACAACATTGAACAATATGGAACATCATCTCCGATCATCTCATAATGACTTAGAATCATCCCATAACACCTCGAAATGACTCAGAATCATCCCGTAACATCTTAGAATGACTCAAAATCATCATATAACACCTAAAAATGACTCAAAATTATCTTGTAACATCTCAGAATGACTTAGAATCATCCTGTAACACCTTAGAATGTCTCAAAATCATCCCGTTAAACCTCACAATGACTTAGAATCACCTTGTAACACTTCAAAATGACTCAAAATCATCCTGAAACACCTCGAAATAACTCAGAATCATCTCATAACATCTCGAAATGACTTGGATTCATCTCGTAACATCTCAGAATGACTCGAAATCATCTCGTAATGCCTCATAATAACTCAAAATCATCTCGTAATGTCTCGAATAATCTCAGAATCATCCCGTAATGTGTTAGATCATCTCAAATCATTTCGAAATCACCTTGAAACATCTCAGAATTATCCCATAATGTCTCAGATTGTCTCAGAATCATACCGCAACACTCCCACATTACACCACATCACACCACATCAAAATGACATCAAAAACCCTAATTCCTCTATTAATTATATAATACAACATTATTTAATTAATTCACTTTTTCATCACTTTAGACAAAGTAAATAAATTTCATTTATTTAATAAGGTCCTGAAAAACCCTAATTCCTCTATTAATTGAATAAAACAACATTATTTAATTAATTCACTTTTTCATCACTTCAGACAAATTAAATAAATTTCATTTATTTAATAAAGTCCCAAAATCCCTAATTCTGCTATTGATTAAATAAAACAACATTATTTGATTAATTCATAATTCATCATTTCGACCAATTAAATAAATCATATTTATTTAATAAAGTCCTAATCTCAACTTATTTCGTCTTGATTCATTGAATAACTCCAATTATTTAATTACATCACTAAATCACCTTATTCCTCTAAGTTGATTAAATTATTAAATAATAATTGAATTACAACATTTTCCCTCCAAAATTTTAAATAATTAAATCAAACTATTCAAATCAATTATCAAAAATCAAATCAAACTAATGCAACTTTGTTTGCAAAAGTCAAACTTGATTTGCATGTTCAACTCCAAAAAAGGAATTAATTAATTAAATCAATTAATTCATATTCCTCACCCATTTCTAATTGATAAATTATGATTTTTGACTAAGCAATCTAATTTGTTAACTAATCAATCCAAATTGTGAACTAAACAATCTATTCTGTTAACTAATCAATCACAATTCCTAACTAAGCCATCACATTCTTGATTGATCAATCTAAATTTGTTAGCTGATCAATCACATCCTTGACTGGCCAATCTATTTCTCAATCACATAATTTGTGCAATCAATTTTGCACAATTCTCTCATGTCTAAATCCTCTCAACACACTCCGACCATTGATCTAGATATTCTTCAAAACAATCTTGATAGTCCATTTCAAATCTCATTTTCTATATAAGAAACCCCTTTCCTCACAAATAAGGATCGGAGAATCAACATACATTGAGAAACGAAGTGTTGTCAAAAACACCATTGACAAAGCCTCATTCCTTCCTTCAATCAACCAAGCATTCATGCACACTTTGCACACGAGATTTGGAGGCTTTGCTGTGATAAGAGAGATCCAACATTAAGCGAATACACTCCACTATAGGATGGTGAAACTATCTTTTTCTTTCATTTCATTTGGTATTTAGTAGATTCCTTATCATGTTTGCAATAGTATGGCTTAATCTCGTATGTGTAGGAGTTTTTAGATTTTAGATTTGTGAATTTTGACTTTAGATTAGATTCCTTTGTCAAATTGCATTCATGTTCATCTTGAATCTAAATCTAACGTCTTTTCTCACCCTCACACAAAAGGTAATGCTTGTTTGTATTTTCGTTGAACATGTTTTCTCATGATAGTTGGATAAGAGATAATGTGGTCATGGAATCTCTTTCGCTTTTAAGAATGTATACTCATATATATTCCCATATATATGTATATACATACATACATGAGCTATACCTTCTTATTTAATATTACATAATTTTCAATGTTTTATACTTGTATAGCTCTATCTTGTTATTTTTAAGAAATGATGGACCAAGCAGAGATGAGGATGAATTATAATGAAACCTACATGATTGACTATGTATGTGCATGAATGATGAGCATGATGATGTTTTGGTATAATCCTTGTGTTTGATGTGATTATATTTTGATATGATTTGCTACACATGTATTCCATTACTTGTAATCAATATGAATTGTTATTTTTCCTCATGTTGGGTCGGGTATTCTTTGATGGACTGAAGAGTCTTGGGGAAGTGATTCACTTCGTGGTAGGGTGGAAATGAACTCCCACAATGTTCTCACCCTTGATATGGTTGAAGGAGTTTCAAGGTCAAAAGGATCTTGTCAGGAAGACTCAAGTTTCAGTTTTACTATATAGTCTTGCTATCGACCATAAGGTCTTTTGTAAGGGAAATGTTCCCATATGTTTTTCCTTGTAAATGACACATGTACTTAAGATATTAATTTAATATAATTCTCTACCTTTTTCTTGTGCATTTGGACATTTTTTTTTTGTGCATGATGTGTAATTTGTGAATTTAATTGTGTTAAACTATGGAGGTTATTACATTTGGTATTAGAGCTTAAGGTTCAATACTAGGGCTTGAGTTCACCTTGCTTAGTTGTGACACTTGATCGCATGATGAGTAAGCAAGTCGGTAAGAGTATTCATGTAAAGAGAGTCTTTTAGACCTTGCCACTTGATAGGAAAGGGACGATTTCCCTTATCTTAGAGTTCTTGGAAGCAAACTTAGTTGCCCTCAGGTTAGTACCCTTGGCACATAAGCATGTTATTAGAAAAATAATTTTTGATCAATGTTTGAGTTGGGAATGTTGATGTTATAGTAGTGGGAGATATCTTTCTCTCAAATATAAAAATGATGGATAAATAATACCAAGGCAAGTTAGACTTGCTATATATAATAATTTTATGAAGAGTCACCTTGTTTCTTAAAAGAGGCCAACCCAAATGAAGAGTCACCTAGTTTTGTATAAATGCAAGGTGATGATCATTCATTTGATCATCAAGTTCATTCATAATAATTTCCATTCCTAGAAGAAGTTCATACTTGAGTAGCAAATCATCATCTTGAAGCAATAGATCATCATTTTGTAGCAGCAAACCGATTTCAAGGAGAAACATATTCATTTGTATCTTTTCATCTAGGAGAGGTGCTATTATTCATTGTATCAAATTCAGCATTTTGTTGGGCCCGAGTTGTAAGAAAATTTCTACTCTTATTCCTTCAATATATAAGAGATATATTTGCTAGATTTTTCTCCCTCAAGTAGGAGGGTTTTCCTAGGGTATCTTGTTGTGTTCATTGTCTTATGTGTTGCATTTTCTGATTGCTTTCATTTCTGATCCTAAATCTAACATGGTATAAGAGTGGGTCTAAGAAAAGATCTGATCAGATTTGTTTTAGTCAAGTAAACTTTTCATCTAGGGAAGATCTTGAAGTATCATAGATCTAAGGCTCAAATTATTTCTGACCTAAGGGTAGATCATTGACGGTGAATTTGTGTGGAAAAAGAAGATGGTGAGCAGTGTCAAGGTAGAAGATAGGCTTGATGGAGCTTAAAACTTCAACTCTTGGAAACCCAGAGTACTCATTGCATTAGAGGAGAATGATCTTCTTGATTTTGTGGAAAGTGATATGCCCGAGCCTTCCGATGATACTGAGAAAATCCAGTGGAAGAAAAATGGCATGAAGGCTAGAAAGATCATGATAGAATCTATGATGAATCACCTAGTACCGATCATCTCCAAGTTGAAGAAAACTAAAGAAGTGTTTTTTACTCTAAAAGGATTGTATGAGATCAACAACACCAGTAGATTCCTTGCTTTGAGACAACTTCACCATGTAAAAATGGCTAAAGATGATTTAGTCATCTCAATCTTTATGAAGATTGTTGATTTGAGAGATCAATTGAGTGCTATTGGGGGTATAATTTCAGGCATAGATCTTGTTATGTTGGCACTAAATGGTCTTCCTCAATCTTGGAAACCCTTTATTCAGAGAATCAATGGGAGATCCAAGTTGCCTAAGTTTGATCATCTTCGAGTTGATTGTATTCAAGAAGAGTCCAGGTTGGCAGCAAGAGGAATTGGGTGAAACTATCATGATGTAGAAAATCAAGTTCTTGCTACACATAATTCTAGAGAAAGAGGCAAAGGAAGAAAGAGGAATAGAGACAGAGAATCAAATTCTACCCCAGAACCGAAGAAGAAGGATCTCTCTCACATTCAATGTTTCAGGTGTGACAAGTATGGTCACTTTTCTTGAGATTGAAAATTAAGGTCTACACAACATGTTTCTATTGTAGAAATTGACATAGGGACATCTCAGAAGGAGCCTAGCTCTAAATTTGATTCAAAAGGTTTCTTATTCTAGATTCGATCAATTTCTTCGAAGACGAGGAAATGACATTCAAAGGGAGTAAAATTCAGATAATTCAAAGCACGAGTTGAGAGCTTGTCTAGGAAAAGGATTAAGGTTCTGAGATAGGTCAATGGAGGGGAGTTCACTTCCAAAGGATTTATTTGAAATCTCCGAGGTAGGGATCAAGAGGGAGTTCTGTGACTCACTAAGAATAAGTGAAGGTTGTAGTGTTGCAAGGCCAAGTGCAAAATCCTGGGAGAGCCCTTCTGCAGTTGAGAACAGAATTGCACAAGAAAATTAATCTAGATTTGACATTGGTAGCCCCAAAAACCTATTTAGAATAGGGTGATCTAGGATGAGGTCAAGGAGGACAATCTTGGACTCGAGCAAGTCAATAGTGTTGAAAGTGTGCATTGGAAACCGCTCCTCTAAGGAAAGCATTGCAAAAAATCTTGGACGAGGAGGTATATGCAAGTACTTGGAGCTCCAGAGGGAGTCACATCATCATGAAGATTTTTTGTAATGTATATTTCTTTGAGACGAAGAAATATGAGGTGAAAGCCCTTGTAGTGTATATTTCTCTAAGATAGAGAAATATGAGGTGAAAGCCCTTGTAGTGTATATTTCTCTAAGACAAAGAAATATGAGGTGAAAGCCCTTGTAGTGTATATTTCTACGAGATAGAGAAATATGAGGTGCGAGCCCTTGTTCATCTTTGTGATAGAGATGAGATGTCATGTTGAGAGACTCCATGATTAAACCTTGTACTTTTGTTTCTTTCCACACATGGGAGTAGCCATGGTGGACGTCATGTTGAGAGACTCCATGAAGACATCACGTTGAGAGACTCTGTGACAAACCTTTGAGTTTTCCACAAATGGGTGTAGCCATTGTGGGCATCATGTTGAGAGACTCCATGATGTGGACATCTGGAAAGATACCTCCCTAGATAAGAGGGAGTGTTTGATGTTATAGCAGTGGGAGATATCTTTCTCAAATTTAAAAATGATGATTAAATAATACCAAGGTAAGTCGAACTTGCTATAAAGAATAATTTTATGAAGAGTCACCTTGTTTCTTAAAAGAGGCCAACCCAAATGAAGAGTCACCTATTTTTGTATATATACAAGGTGATGATCATTCATTTGATCATCAAGTTCATTCATCATAATTCACATTCCTAGAAATTCATACTTGAGTAGTAGATCATCATCTTGTAGCATTAGATCATCATTGTGTAGCAGCAAACTGATTTCAAGGAGAAACATATTCATTTGTATCTTTGCAACTATGAGAGGTGCTATTATTCATTGTATCAAATTTTGCATTGTGTTGGGCCTGAGTTGTAAGCATATTTCTTCTCTTATTCCTTCAATATATAAGAGATATATTTGCTGAGATTTTCTCCCTCGAGTAGGAGGGTTTTCCCAGAGTATCTTGTTGTGTTCATTGTCTTATGTGTTGCATTTTCTGATTGCTTTCATTTATGAGCCTAAATCTAATAGGGAACACCCTAAAATTTTATTTTGTATGACCTAAGTCCTTGCATATCTTAGAAGACATTGCTTGGGAATTTTTTATAAATGATTGCATAACTTGTCCATACGTTGGAATTGCATAATCGATGCCTTGCCCTTATTTCTTTGCATGTTTGTTGGAGGTTGTTGCCTCATATCTATTGATCCCTTCAGACGAGCTCTGTAAGTGCAAGTTTTGGTCCTCCTAGATGCTAGGACCCACTAATTATGTTATTCATGTACTCATGAAGATTCTATAAGATAAGGTATCATGAATGATGTCTTGAAAGCTTTCTAAGATGTTCCTTATCACATAATTAGAACACATCATAAGAGATGATGATGGATTCTTGCATTATGGCATTTCCTACTAACTAGAAGGCATAATGAAATGGTGTGCAACTTATGTCACATTAAAAAAACTTTCATAGTGTTATGCTATTAAAAGTCATTTATTTAAAACAATAAATGAGCATATGTATGCATGATAAATTAAGAAGGAATTGAATGCATGTAGGAATGCTAAGGTTATCTATTGCATGAAAACAAAATAGTTAGATAGAAGAGTGTATGCATGTCACACTAAGTATACATTGATTTTTTTTTTATAGGAGTTGCACCAACTCTTGCATGTTGCATCTTGATACATAGGATCCATGTGTTGCATGATGATAGAAATGCATGAGATGGTTAGAACATCATTATTGCTAAATTTTTTGATGTGCATGTTACCTCACTCTCGTAAGAATGCATGATTGCATGTATTAGTGAAAGAATTAAATTTATGATAAGATGACCTAGTGGATCATTTAGAACAAAGACCTATGAACTTAGAATGCATTATACACAATAATTATGTAAAACCTAGATGGTTAGCACTTTGTAGCATCTTGAGGAAGATATATGGGTCCAATGAGTTATTTTGTGCCTATGGCTATAGTTGGTTAGCCTATCTTCCTTGATGATACATAGAATGATGTAAAGGATCCTACCTCATATGTAATAGATTCTAATGTGGATTGTGATGAGTACATGGCCTTGCCTTGCCAAGCAAAGTAACTAAGTTTTAATGTAAATTGATGTTCATTGAGTCTAAGGACTTTGACATGTTAACCTACATAAGCATTTGGATGCCATTGTATTAGGATTGTGATAGTGACTTAAGATGTAGACTCTTAAGCAGTTAGCTCTTGCATGACTAAATGAAATGTCATCTCTTGCATGAGACAATATGTGTTCTTGTTTAGTTCCATTGCATGGATTGTCTTTGAACATGTAATCAAAGTGACCATATGCTACGAGTCTTGGAATTCCATCCTGAAATATTGTGTTTTATATCATCTATATAAAAATTGAATTGACTAAGAGGCAATTGAACACCAAGTCAAACCATGACATTTGGAAATGAATAGGCGTATGATGCTATGATGGAAAATAGGTGTGTAGAATTTATCTTTATTCATAATTTCAAATAGATAGGCATAATACATTAAAACTTCCTAATGTTATGATTGATTAATGGAGTGAATCCAACTCTTGCACATAATGTGGGACTCCTCTTTCATATGTCTTCTTGCATTATATTGAAAAGAAATATTTGAGTATGAAAAATGAATGAAAGCATATATTGATTTAAATGAAATCATTGCATGAACATGCAACTAGGAATGAATTGATTTGTGAATGTGATTGGGTAAGTACTCTAGTGCACCTAGGATGAAAGGTGTCGTGTAGCCCTTTACTCCCTTTGTGTGATTACTACGGAAACACGGTTATGTGAAGTGTTTCAAAATGATGATTTATTTGATTTCATGAATGAAAATGTTTCTTATGTTGTAAGGACCAACCTTTTCACTTTCATTTTTCTTATGATTGGGTTAGTCATCAATTCCTTGATGATTTATTTCACGATCCTTGGTCATATTTGAAATTTTTGACACTCCTTGACTTAGATTTGGTAATTCTCCTCTTCTGAGTTTATTCTCAAATCTTCTAGTGACTATTCCAAATATTTGACATTGTTGGTCCTATATTGTTGGTAATCTTAATAAAAGTGTAGGAAAAACCTAGGACTAAGAGAAAATAAATTAACCCACTAGAAAAATAAAAACCTACACCAACATGATCATTTTCATAATTATGGGTTTGACTATGTAGCTATGGACTTGACCTATGCAATTCTAAAATTCAAATTCATTTTTTTGATTAACTAGCCCCCTTTTTTCTCTACATTGCTCAC
Source organism: Sequoiadendron giganteum (assembly GCA_007115665.2). Classification (NCBI taxonomy): domain Eukaryota; kingdom Viridiplantae; phylum Streptophyta; class Pinopsida; order Cupressales; family Cupressaceae; genus Sequoiadendron; species Sequoiadendron giganteum. The sequence continues at coordinate 288,087,906 of CM021106.1, forward strand.
TAATGAAGTAGACTTTTTGCTAAATTTGAAGTTATGTGCTAATATTTAAAAGCATTTATTGGCATACATTTTACATCCTCAATCACATTTGAAGGCTGCAAGTCCTCACTCATTCTAGAGCACTAAATGAGAAATAAGTAACATAACATTTGGATTTGGGTTAGTAAAAGGAGTAACAAATATGCATGTCATTCTAAGGTCCTTGATTACTTTCTTTGATGTTTTACACATATTTTTTGGGAGTTGACCTAGGAGAACATAACAACTCTTCCAAGGTATTCTTAAATATTGTGAGTCATCAAATATTAGAGAAGATAAAAATAGATGAATATCCACCATGTTAGCAATAGAGTAGAACTATAGATTGTACATGGTTAGTTCTAAATTTAAAGAACAAATCTACAACTATAGACTTGACCTAGACCTATAAACTTAATCTCAAAATAGAACACAAATTCATGCAAAAGTTGAGACACTTCACTAATAGAGAGATCACACTTTGAAGTTAGAAATAGACAAGAATCCATAATCTTCACCAATAACATACATTGTTCGATTGTCAAATACCACATCTACTTTTTGTACATTTGTACTTACACTAGTCCATAACTATCATTGAATTAATCTAGGTTAATTTATGATTGTATATTTGCATTTCATTGGTTTAATCTAGATCACACATAGAAACAACCTTTTTTTTCATTACATGATCAAGAGTTGTTTTATACTTCCTACTAATAAAATATATTTTCATATTAAACTTAACGGCAACACTTGATTCATTAAAGTTTAATAATTTTTACATATAAATTTTAACGAATACACATACATGATTTTGAAAGAATCTTAATAGTATATATGACTTTACCATCTAGCATGTTATAATCAAATGTTAGACTCTTTACATTAGAAAAAGGTCCCAGATAAATAGAGCAAACATCTGAACTATTTCCTCTCCAAAAAGATGAACGCATCTCTACAATACTATGTGAAAAGTGAAGAGGGAACCTCAATAATAAATATAACTTTAACCTCAAACATGTTATATCAAATGTCGACTCTTTACATTAGAAATGGGCCCCAAATAAACAGAGCAAACATCTGAACCACTTTCCCTCCAGAAATATGAAATCCTGTCTACAAGGTTATGTGGAAAATGGAGAGGAGAATGAGACAGCCATTGTCCACAGATGGGCACTGATGAATGCACAAGAATCTTTCAGTGGGTCCGCGTCAGAATCAGTGTAATGGAGGCTCAACTAACGCATCTGCTCAAATCCACATGTCCTTTCCGCTCATTCCAGGCGGTCAGGATTGTTGAGAGATAGTGAGACATTCTAAAATTCAAAATATTGCATGCATTCGTGTCTGCTTGTAATCGGATAAGGAGGGTTCTGGAGTTGAAGCGTGACTGTTGTTAAGCTGTTGCAGACGAAATAATGGTCTTACTAATGCTTGGTGGGTGAACGTCCTGGGGACCTAAAGAGTCAAGATCACTGTTAAGCTGTTGGAGATGAATATGATGTCTGAGAAACAAGAGTAAGATTTTCCTAGGGTACGATTATGAGTCAGGTGAGGTAGCTGGTAACATTGTGTCGTTGCACGTAGAATGTCAATTTCACTACCTAACTACCTCACATTTATTAGGAGTTAGATTTAAAAGGTTCTACATAATTTTACCAAATTAATAAGGTAGTCTATGATATTTCAAATAAGGAAAGCCTTTTTAGTCTATGATATTGGGCCTGATTTTTTTTTGTTTACGAGGTAGGTTGATCTTTCAATAAGGAAAGCTTTTCTTGTGTAGGATATTAGGTTTGATCTTGTCTTTTTTGATTAGATTGGTTTCTTTTTTAGATTGGTTTGGTATTTTTCGTGAATAAGACATTTTTTTTAATTTATAAGTAAATATAAATTATAAATTAATGATGCATGTGTTAGAATAGTGTGATATTTACTTGTAATCATTTTAGAGAGGGTATAGGGATGTCTTTTTAGGTAGATAAGAGACACATTATTTTATTCTTCAAATTGATTTGGAGACGAGTTACAATAGCATTCACGAAGGAGGTAGAGCATAATGGTAGGGGTTACAAATGGATTTGAATGCATTTATACCACTTTTTGTTTCTACACGCTAGAGGAGAAGGTAGACCACCTTTCTTATGATCATAGGGTTCCACTTGAGATAGCAATCTCAATTTGTTGCGCTAGCCTTGGGAGTGGTAGGTACCAAATTGAATGAGGTCAAAGATGATGCTAGAAATAGTTTATATTCATGGATGCATTGATTGAGCACATGGAGGCATTGGGTTTTCTTCATACCATGGTTCTGGTGATACATGGTTTTAGGAATTTACTTATGGTTTCTTCTCAACTCTTCTATATAAATTGTGTGCTTTGGATAAATGTTTCATGAGCTATTTATAGGTGCATAGGTGTTGCAAGAATGCTGTCTAATTGAAAGGAGAAGTGTGTTGTGTATGTACTCCTATATTGAAGATCAATACATACTTTAGATCTCTTTGATGGTAGATTTTATTTTTTTATAAGGTTTCTACATGCAAGTTATGCATCATATTATTATGGTCTGTTAATTTTTAGTTTATTGGTGTATATTCCCACATAATCTCATTGTGGCTAATTCATAAGCTATCTTTTGTAGAGAAGGGGGATTTGCTACTCATGAGTTCTCTTTACTGAGAGAGCCTCATGGGGTGAACTGCCCTAAACTACCTCAAGGAACAACGACGAGAGTTCTGGAACCAGAAAGAGGTCACAAAGATTCTCTGGAAAAACTGACAAGCTCTCGGCCAAAAGACGATAGCGTGGAATACGGACGACAGCGCAGTGCGCTGGCATCCTCGACACGTACTGGCATCTTGTACGGACCAAAAAAGCGAGTTTATCACATAAAACAACTACGTGACTACTAGCAATCTGATTACCAAGAACTACCAGAATGCGAGAAAGTAGCTTAATGTAATAGAACTAGAATGAAGTGAAATAGAAATGATAGAGTTAAAGAGGAGAAATAAGTAGAAATGAAGTGCTTACAACTGCACAAGTGATGAAGCCTCGAGCACGTGAATGTCTTCAATACTTGCACACAAGAGAGACATAAATTTTTGGGGCTGTATAGGGGTTTGCCTCAATCAAACCCCCATTTTTGGTGTTCTCACCTCCATGGATAGGCAGATAGATAGAGAGAAAAGTAGGAAATGAAGTAGAGAACACAAAAGCACTACAAAATAGTGTTATGCTACTCAACCAAATAATAGAGGAGAGGAGTGGAAAGCTTACCACCTCTGCCTAAAGCACTCAAGGCTAGTGGGGGAGAAAATGAGAGGAACTCAAACCTCTGTTGCCATGGTGTTTTGTTCCACACTTTCTCTACTGAGTTGATGGAGTGTTGATGTTGCTTCTATGAAGTGTAAAGTTTTTCTTGAGAGTGATGGATTGAATGCTAAGAGCTTGTAGAAGAGATTGTGGAAGAGAAGCTGATGAATAGCTAAGAGAGGGCTCAAGGAGAGCTAGACCTTCTCAAATGGATCAATGAATGATGAATTTGAAGAAGGAGAAGAAGGAAATAACCATATTCAGGTCGGTTCATTAAAGGGGGCATTACAATTTGACTTCCAATGGGAAGTGTAATGCCTTTGTAGGCTCTAGATGTGGGAGTCTGTCAGAGACGTAAGCACGCTGCGTAGATGTTTGTGTGTCACACGGGCGTGCCCGATAGTAACTCCTTTGCCGACGCACAAAAAGGATGCCAAATGGAATGAAGGCAATGGGCTTAGGTGGATTTTCGCCTTCGAAATTGGTTTTCTAAGGTGAGGATGTGTAAAAGGGGAATTTTTCTAAGGGGTGCAAATTCGCTCCTATACACTTTTATTAAGGACAAAAGAAGTTTTGGAACTGCAGAATGTATGACATGTGTCCTCCTTTCTATTGGTTTCTACATATCTGCAAAAGCTTGTTCGCTAAAGACAAAAGAGGTTGCAAAACTATGGAATGGTAACACGTTACATCCTCTTTGGAGTACACTACAAAAAAATAGGCAATTAGCACCTAAAATAGCACTGAAATTTAGTGCATTTGATTCCATGAATTGGACACTTCTATTGGCGCAAAACTCGGTGCCAAACTGCATGTTCACTTTGATGTTTTTTTTTGTGCCAAACTTTGCACCGGAAAAGCAGCACAAGCGATAGAGCCTCCTTTAGCACCTAGAATAGCACTGGGAATAGCATCGAAAATAGCACCTAGAATAGCGTCGGGAAGGATGACCAATTTAATGTTAGAAATATTGCCTAAATTAGCGCCCAATTTGGCTTCCATGTTTTCTCCCATTTTTGCTTCTAGTTTTTCTCCTAGTCATGCTGCCTATATTTGCTTCTGGTATGGCATCAAAAATAGCTTCTTTTTTGGCTTCCTAATTGATGCCAAGTTTTTCTTCCATTATGACATCCTTTGTTGCTTCCAGTTTGGCTTCCGATTTTGCTTCTTGTGTTGCTTCCAGGTTTGCTTCCAAGTTTGCTTCTAGTTTTGCTTCCAGGTTTGCTTCCGGTTTTGCTTCCGATTTTTCTTCTATTCTTGCTTCCAGTTTTTCTTCCAATTTTTCTTTCGATTTTGCTTCCGATTTTTCTTTTGATATAATGTCGCTTGTTGCATCTAGCTTTGCTTCCATTTTTTGTGTCTTTTGTTGCTTCTAATATGACTTCTATTATTGCATCTTTTGTTGCTTCTAAAATTGCTTCCATTATTACTTCTTTGTTTGCTACCTGAATTGCTTTTGTTTTTGCTTCCAAGATTGCTTCTGGTTTGCTTCGAGTTTGGCTTCCATTATTGCTTCCTTTTTGTGTGTGTACTAAAAACACAAGTGTTTCCATGGCACATCATCTTTTGTCTTAATTATTTATTCAAAATAGATAAAAATACCATCTTGACATATAAGATTTTATGTAGTGCACCATATTTTTTCAATTTTTAAAAATAAATTTTATTATTTTTTTGAAAAGATAGTTAACCTTATACTTTGGTGCTAATAAACTACTTTTAGTAATAATAAAAAATAATAAAAATTAAAAAATTAAAATCATCATATATTTGAAAACTAAACTTATGATGTACAAAGGGTATTTTTATATTTAGAAAATATTATTTACATGAGTAGGAGTTGTTGAAACACCAAGTTTTTCATTTTTTTTGTAAATTGGCCTCAAAATGGTGTTGCATATGCATTTAGTGAACACTTTTATTTGCAAAAATTGTAGCCATATCTAACTTAGCCCTAGTGTATAGGAGCGAATTTGCACCCCTTAGGAAAATTCCCCTTTTACCTTCCCTCACCTTATAAAACCAAGTCTGAAGGCTAAATTCCACATAAGCTTATTGCCTTCGTTCCACTTGCCGTCCTTTTTGTGCATCGATAGAGGAGTTACTGTCAGGGATGTCTGTGCAGCGCGCAGACATCCGCGTAACACGTAGACGTTCATGTGACGTGTAGACATTAATGCAACACATAGACGTTCACGCGATGCGCTTACGTCCTTGACAGATTCCTCCATCTGGAGCCTGTAGAGGCATTACACTTCCCATTGGAAGTCGGATTGTAATGCCCCCTTCGACGAACTGACTCGAATATGGCCATTTTCTTCACTCTTTACTTCAAATTCAGCTCTCCTTCATTCATTTGGCTATCTCCTAGGATCTCTCTAGCTCTCTTTGAGCCTTCTCTTAGCACTTCACAATCCTCTTCCTTCACATCTTTTCTAAAACTTCTACATGCTCTAAGCATCCAATCCATCACTCTTAAGCAACACTTTACGCTCCATAGCAACAACATCAACACTCCATCAACTCAGTAGAGAAAGTATGGAACAAAACACCATTGCAGAAGAGGCTTGAGTTCCTCTCATTTTCTCCCCCACTAGCCTTGAGTGCTTTGGGAAAATGTGGTAAGATTTACAGTCCTCTCCTCTATTATTTGGTTGAGTAGCATAACATTTTTTTGTAGTGCTTTCATGCTCTTTACTTTATTTCCTACTTTTCTCACTATCTATCTGGTTGTTCGTGGAGGTGGGAACACCAAAATGGGGGTTTGACTGAGGCAGACCCCTATACAACCCCAACAATTTCTCTCTCTCTCTCTCTTGTGTGCAAGTATTGAAGAAATTGACGTGCTAGAAGCTTTGTCATTTGCACGGTTGTAAGAATTTATTTTCCCTTCTTCTTCTTCTCTTTACCATCTTTTTCGCTTTATCTCAGTTCTATTACATCTTGTTACTTTATTGAATTATGCAAGTTCTCAGTAGTCAGAGTAGAATTAGTTGCTTAGCTATTCTTTGTGATAAAAATTCTCTTTGGTCCGTACGAGACGCCAACGCACCTCTAGGATGCAAGCGCGCCACACATTCATGAGTAGCGAATCCCCCTTCTCTACACCTAAAATTCCACTAGTTCTCCTAAAAGACAACTAGAAATTGTATCCTACACAATCCATATTCATATATTAATCAAAATATTATATCCTTGTAGAAATCAAGTATCCTTTCCTATTTTTTCTCTATTCTTGACACATGTAATTATAAAAATAGTTAATATTTCCATTAATTGTGCGTATACCCCAATTATAACATCACATCTTTAAAAATGGATTTGGGCGGGAATAGGAGCAACTCTAGTTTTTTGAATTCTACAGATGGGGAGAGCGATGACAGTGCTGAATCGAAGGACGATGATGATCCATGTCTGTGTTTTTTTTCTACAATATGGTTGGGGATGGTTTTGTTGGCCTCCCCTTTGCTCTTCTTCTGTGGTTCATGTCGTTGTTGTGTAGGGCTTCTCTGTTTCTCCTCCTCTTACCCCCGAATGGTTTGGTTTCCCATGTCTATTGGGGAGATTTTTTTGCTATGGAGAGGTGTGTATGCTGTGAGGGGGTCCTCTTCCTTTGTCTCTATTGGCGTGATCCAATGGATTGGATTCTATGTTGCTAAAGCAAGGCATTTGTGGAGTGTTGTTTCCTATCCCTGGCTCTACTCCAACTACCAATGTTGCTTTATGGTATGCTTGGAGGCAGGCTTGGGTGTGGTTTTGGCTTTGGTGATGTGGAACCTCTCACTTTTCATTATGGTTATGGTTCCTCTATTCCATATGGGCATGTTGGTGGTGATTGTGTTCTTCTTTCCAACCTTCATTGTGATGGTCCTTTATTCCCTTTCGAGCTGTTGGGTTTGGAGGTTTCCTCGCTTATCTCTTGTGTTCTTGGCCTCATTTGTCTTTGTTGTTCTACGATGGATGCACTTTCTTGCTTCATCTATTTTGAGGCCCTACATCACCTTGGTTGTGATTTTTCCTTTCTCTTGTTCAATATCTTCTGGGTGCACTTGGGAAAGGAGGTTCTTGTGAACTTTGTGTTTAGCTTGTCTCTATTTGTGGTGAGCATGATCTTTCTCTACTCTGTCATCCTTTTTCAACTCTTTCATGTGGGGTGTAATGTGGCTTTTGAAGTGATCTCTTCTCTCTTCGAGGCCACCTTTATCCCTTCGATGTTTGAACTCTATCGGTGGTGCCCTATTTTTTTTGTTGACTTTGGGGTGTGTTCTATCGCTATATGTGTGGTGATAGGTTTTTTTTTATGCCGGTATAGCTTCGTTTATGCTATTGAGTTTTTGGATGGTGTTCAAGGCTATGGTTTGTGGTTGTCTACGAATGAGGTGTTCTCGGATCTCACGTTTAATGAAGCATCCTTTATTGTGTTTTGGAGGGGATGGTTCTATGTTGTGTGATGCTGCAATTTGTTGACCTCCTTTTGTACAAGTGTTTAGTGGGGTCTATCCTGAAAGCTCTTTTGGAAATCTTGTTTTCTCGGACTACCCATATGGCTTTTGGGGTTAAGAATTTTTATGTCGCCCCTTTATCTTTTCTTATTATCTCTTTTTGGGTCCTCAAAACATAACTCCTTTAGAGGTGGAGGTTTCTCCTTTTAGAGGTGGAGGTTGTGGAATTGGGGAGGTGGATCCTTCTCCTATTGAGGTGGAGATCAATTTAGTTGGTGAGGCTTAGTGTCGCTACAAGAGGTTGTTGCTTCTTTTGGCTCAATTTTGTCTTCAAACTTTCTATTGAGGCAAAGAGTTTTTGGATGTTGGAATGATTTATTTGGTGCTTCAACTTATGGTTTCTTTTCTTGTCTCCTATTGAGGTGGAGATGGAGATTGCTGATGGGATCATGATCCGCATATGGTGTGTAGTTTTACTGTTGTAGGTTGTCTGTTGTTTCATTGGCATTGTTTATTTTAGTTTTCATTTTGGGTCCCTTAAAACCTTCTCGTTAAGGGTTTTGAGTCCCTTTAAAACATGGAAGTTGCTCCTGGTTTTTTGGTGGCTAAGTGCTAGTTGACAGTTTGCTATTGTGTTGCGATGTTTCTGCTATTTCTCTTTTGTTTGTGAGTTTTGTTGCTTGCTTCCGTTGGAAAGTTTGCAACTTTGGTGTATGGAAGTGTTTCTTTTCTTCCCTTTGTACAAGGTTCTGGGCCCTTTCAAAACTTTGCACAACTTGAATTTGACACTTTTTCTATCAAGTGAAAATCCGCCACCACGAGAAAACCACTTCGAGATAGCCAAAACCGAGAGAGGTTTTTCTTGAGGGGTCCAACATGATCCTGTAGGATCAGATGAGAAGTTTCTAAGTGTCATGGTGTCCAAGTAATAGCATGCTGAAGTTTGCAGCCATTTTGCACTTTGGACCCTTAAGGGATCGATCTGGTGGAACATAGCTCAGAGTGATTCTACATGTTTCGCTGTGAAAGAGGACCTTTCCTAGCATAAACATGCCTATTCAGACATGTTGGAATAGTCCGCTTGGTCACATGAGTTGCAGAAAAAAAGTTGCAATTTGTTTACATGACCTTTATATGACCTTTTTCGCATTGTTTACATTTCAAAATTCAAAGTTTGCAAGTTTTCCTATTCAAGGAATTTATAGAACAAGGTGCTACTACACCAAAAATGAACTCAAACCTTACAATATTTGAGTATATCTCATTATATAATTAAATCTTATTGCAATGCCTCAGGCACTTTGTTCTCAGATCTTTTACATTGTCACTCATACATTCAAGATTTTCTTTAAATGTCTACATCATAGGTGCTCATTATGAGGTTAACTTCAAATGAGTAACTTGAGATTCCCTCGCTAAGATTCAAATGCTCTTTTATAATGGCTTGAAATCAAAATTGAGATTTGTCAAGATCATCAAAATAAGGATGTTACATTGCTATTTTGGCTGAGATTCTCTTTAATGACTCTTAAATCAACATTTTCTGCAATGAAAGATCAATCAATTTTTAGTATTTTACTTACAAATACGCAAAGTAAAAGAGAAAAAGAAAGAGAATCCAAAATTGAAATGAAATAAAAATAGATGGAAGGCACTTACAGATGTTGCATGCAGGCATCAAAATAAGGATGTTGCATTGCTTTTTTGGCTGACATTCTCTTGGATGGCTCATATATCTGCATTTTTTGCAAGGGGACACCAATCACTGTAAAAGAAGATGATAGCAACTGCATCAAACGAATTAATTTGCATATAAGTATAAATTAATAAGAACCAATGTGCATATACTTACAAATTAATCCAACGAAACATCTGGGTCTGCTCTACTCTTTATTGTGTCAAGTATTGCCTCATGGTCAGACTCACGGACCTTCCATAACATCTTGTTCAAAGGTCTACCCCCATATTTGGTCAAATGAACATTGGATGCCACGACAAGGTTTGAATAATGAAGAATCTTACGATGCATGTCAAAGTCCTCAAATAGCCAATGTTTAACACTTGAATGTGGGTACCTTCTAAGCCATGTTCCAGTAACCACAATTGAGCCTATAGGGTATTCGATGTTTTCTCCATCTATAACTGGGGCCTCCAATATTTTTTTGGTCTCAACACAACAACATAAGTAATAGTTTGTTCCCTCTTCATTGTCTTCATCTGCAATAACTCTTTAACCATGCCCTGCATTGATATGTGCAAAAAACCTCTTGAAATTTGTCAACATTACGAATACCGTACAAAGTAAGATAACGATATGGAATTTCAACAACTAGGAAAGTAGATATATCACCTGGTTGAACTAGATCTGATATGTGGTCAAATTCGACCGATGATTCCATCTGTATTAGTTCCAATGTCATTAGAGGGTGATACATGTGAAGTGGGCTAAGATAACTTGTGAACCATTTGTCAACCCACTCCCCTGACTCACAATCATTCTAGGCTTGCATTGTACATGAAGAACAAAAACATGCCATCTTTCATGTATCGATACTCCATGAACCTGCATTTGAGCTAAGGAAAGAGTGTACCTCACTCGATCCTATTAGTGTACAACAGTCTTCATATGGTGCAATGTTAGTATCATCCATCAACCAGAAAATTCTATGAACTAAAGATGTACCTTCATTACCTGGACCCATCAAAGCATTACACCACTCGACGATTGATTTTGCATCTATCAACTTTGCACTGTCTTTATACTTTAACTCTTCTCATGCTAATGCTCTTTTCACGCATGCTCCTGCACCATCATGCCCCCCCTTTCCATGTCCAGCTTCACAAACATTCCACATATGTTGAACACGTGTAATGACATGCATCCTGCACAACCAGTAGAACATGCACGAGTTCTTGAACTGTGCTGCACAGTTATCAGACCATATTATATGTTGATCGTATTCTATGCCCCTCTGAGCCAAACCACTGTAGAACACTTGGAATCAACCTTGGACGAACTCTGGAGAATGTGTGCGATCATCACTAATGTAAAAGTGGTACTCCCTCAATACCTTCCTTTGCTCATTTGTACTATCAGATGCATGAATGAATGCTATGTGCACAAATATCGAAACTTGTGTGGAGTTGTAATACTATGACTGCACCTCATGTTGTTTCTATAGAGTGTAGTTCTCTACAAAGTCAACCATGGATACTATGCTTCCAACTGGAAAGGTGTCCTTGCATAGCTTGAACTACGTGTCCAACCATCGAGCTTTATGGGTATGCATTGCATACTTAGACAATATACTGTCACGAAATGTGGTCATAAATTGGTACACTGGAATCTTCTCAATAACCAAATCACACATTTTTGCTTCAGACCCATCTTTTGTAGCATATGCCACTATTTTATACTTCCCGAACTCTACTAGTTTTTGTCCCACCTCATTTGTGCTTTCCATATGTTGACATACTGGCATACGCTGGAAGCCACCACAACGCTCACATGAACCATCCAAGCATATTGTCCTATAAAATATATAGCCATCCTCTATTTCACATAATTTTTTTGATAAGAACTCTTTTGAAGATTTTTGTGGAGATTCTATGCCACAATCATGCAAAACATCGTTAGTATGCAAATCTAAACATATAGAACGATAAACATCATAATGGTTAGAAAATTCAATATGTAGTCTACAACAACAAGTAGTGCGTGTATGATTTATGTTGACATAAAAAGGTTTAAGCAGTTCAAAAAATCTTTGAGAAATACTAATTTGAGGATAATCATTTTTAAATTTCCAACAAAATTGGGTTTGAGTCATATCCAAAAAACGCTTTGGATGTGGCTCACGATTCCGACTACCGATTCTCCTTCTTACCACATCCCTTTGATTTGGAGATGGCCTTGTGTTATTCTTCCAATACTCTTCAATTAGTGTTCTCAAGGCTTGGAAAAATTCTTTATCTTTTTGTTACAGTCTCCCCGAGAATGCCCATAATTCATTTGTATCATAGCCCTCGATTATTTGCCGCCTTTGAATGGCTCTTGATAAAGTTTTTCTACTAATTCTCATTTGTTCACTAGTATTTTTAATTAGACGAGCTCTCTTTTTTTGGCAGCTTACCAAAGTCGATGTAATGACACGTCAGGTGACATTACTATCCTTTGAGCTTGAGGTCTTACCCACACTCTCATAAGCATCCATTAGATTCTTCACAATAGTGTCTTCACTTGATGCATTCAATGTTCTCAACCCAAGAGTCTTCATGATGTTCCTATACTTTACACCCCACATCATTTCAACAAATAGTTGACATCTTGCAGTCTCACTTAGCGTTTCAAAGAATCATTCCCAAATATTATCAACATATATTCTACAAGTGCGTGTTGAAATATTACCTTCCATGTGCTGCAAAATCTCATCATCAATATTAATCAAATACTTTGGCTTTCTACGCAGAATTCTTGGTGGTGTTCTCCTAGGTACATACATCTCAACATTAGGAATTTCATCAATATTTAATTGAGGTGGGCTAGATTGCATACCTTCGATCGAGGGTGGAGAAGAAGACATAACTTTAGGTTCACATGGGGATGATGGCATACCTTCTTTGTCAATTTCGAGTGATGATGTACTCTCAACTTGAGATGTGTTGGATTGTGTCCAACAATATTCACTTGCGGTACATGGTGTCCCTCCATATTCACTTGCAGTAGATGGTGTCTGTCCATATTCACTTGTGCTAGATGGTGCCCCTCCATATTTGCTTGTGCTTAATGGTTTCCCTTCATATTCACTTGTCATAGAGGGTATGTCTCCAACTATGGTATCTAAATCTGTCTTACGATGATGCTTTCACATTCATGCTTGTTGTGATGCCAATTCTCATTCTCTTTTTGATGGTTGAGGTTCCTCTACAATCAGGTTGTTTTCATCAATCATTTCCAATTTCTTCTTTTCATGATATGCCACCACCCGAACTCTCTCCTTTTCTTTCAAGGTTTCGTTCTCTTCGTTTGTTAATTTCCTCTTTGTCTTTTTCTTCGGCATGGTAGATAATTTTATCTATACCATGGTAATGAGATGAATATTAGTTCCTAAAAAATGTATCCATTCAATTTAATTGAAAAATATATGTCATTTAAGGCTTCATTTAAATAATACTTCTAATCATCGTGTACAAAATTTAACCTAGCATGTAGACAAATGTGTACAAACTATGGAAGCACTAGGCTGGCTAGAGCACATTTCTAACTAAAAGTGAATAACCGTGATGGTGATTCTCAAAAATAATGAGTAAATGGAATTGTGAGTGTTTTATAAGTTTGTGGTGTAGGAGCACCTTGACAATCTATGCTTCCATTTTGAAATTTGATTCAATTTTGGGTATCTTCATGTTGTAAGAGGGTCATTAAAGACATTTTCCATGTACCTGTTATATGAGATTTCAAAGGTGGTTGTTTGTTAGTTATAGGAATTGGGGGGAGTTTTTTGTCATTTCAAAATGTTTAAACAACCTCCATTGGCTCGAAGGGAGGATTTTTGTTCATTTTGAAATCCATTTTTTTGATAAAAAAATGTTGTTTTCCAGAAATTCACTAGTTTTTTTGCACTTTCCTACACTTGTACGGATCTATACAACCTCCCCTTGATAGAAAAATAATATAATATTGTAGGAACATGTATTAAATCTCTAATGCACCAGTTCTAAGGGCTTAACAGTATGTTTGAAGGGAGCAATTGATAATTTTCTGAAACTGCTCATTTCAAGCCAATCAAGGGTTTTAGTAGGATTTAATTATGAAATGAACATCCCACCTACTATTATGACTTGTTTCTTGGTGTGATGGCATGTAAATTTTTAGAGTAGGGTCTTTTATTGTTGAACATTCCTTGGAATGAAACTAATGACAATAGGATGGGGTTCTTAGGCTAAAACAAGCACTTTTCCATGAGAATTTGAGGAACCAAGGAGTGATTTTGAAAAAGCGTTGAAGGAGTGGTCTATGTAATGAAATTTTGACCTTGTGCAGGGTATTTTGAAGATGTTTGATGCTTTGGAATGGTCTGGGAAGGCTCGGGTATAGGAGTTTCTATAAACCCTCCCTCTTTGCATTAAAAAATGGGGGTTTTTGTATTGCAAGCCTAGTTGAGCGGGTAAGGTCCTAAGACATAGAAAATATCTTGTTTTGAAACCTGATTAGATTTTTTTTTTGGGTTTGGAAGTCTGGTGTGAAGATCTAAGGTAGTTCCTTTGTAAAATTGGCCTACTTGAAGGCCTAAAATAGTGAAAAGGTCAATTTTCTTAAAGCTGTCCCAAAGGAGTTATGTGATGGGTTAAGGTATGTATTGCAACTCTGAAATGGGTGCTAGAATCATTCTTTTATTTTCCTGGTGTTTTGGAAAGCTTTGGAGTTAAGGGCCCAAAACTAGTTTTGCACAGTAACTAGATTCCAAGGGTGAAATGTGGGAAATAGTGTTTATGTTTGTTGTCCAACTTGGAGGAGTGTTGGGATTGGTCCATTAGGAATTTTTAATCTTGTTAGATGTCTCTTGAAGGAAAGTTGACATCTTCAATGGTTTTGGGTCCTCTAACTCTGCATCAAAAATGAGTATCACAGTTTGAAGTGTGTGCATGGTTGGGGAGATACATGTGACAGTTTGCAGATGCTTGGCTACTAGTAATGTGGATAGTGAACAAAGGAATTAAGTTTGTGTGTAAGTGCAAAATTCTGAAAGGTTTCATTTTTCTTGTACTAACTCAAACAAAGATTTATTAAGCAAATAATGGTTTGGTTGTGCCTTAAGAATTATAGTTTGTGTTTGTAAACAATGGTGCCATTATGGAAGATTTAAAACAACTTGTTAATGACATAATCATTGGTTAATGTTTTGAGGAACCTAGTTGATTGTAATCAGTTATTATCAATATTTTCAAGGTATTTTGAAGGTCCTTAAAAGGAGTTGGGAACTCTTAATGATAATTTGAGTATACAAATCAAATCTTTTATGAAGGGAAATATAGTTGAATAAGTGTGTCAAGAAAGGTGTTGATTTCTTCCTTTGTACTGCATCAGTTTGTGCAAAGGTATTGGAAGGTGTTTGGACCATTCAGAGGAACAGGAGAGGCTTGGATTTGTATTAAAGGATGAATTTTGGTGAATGGTTCTAAATTTCTAATCAACTTTATGCTATGTTACAATCAATTTTATGATGGTTAATCTATTTTTTTGAGTCTGACAAAGAGTTGAAACCAAGTTCTAATGTTTTGATGAAAATATGATTGAGTTTGTTTGTTTGTTAATCCCTGAACCCTGAACCCTGAAACCTTAACCCCTAATCCCTCTACCCCTATACCCTCTTAATCCTTGAACCCTCAACCCTCAACCCTTCAACCCTAATCCCTCTACCCTATACCCTCTTAATCCATGAACCCTCAACCTCATACCTTAAACCCTAATCCCTCAACCCCTATACCCTCTTAATCCCTCAACCCTCAAACCTCAACACTTCAACCCTAATCCCTCTACCCCTATACCGTCTTAATCCTTGAACCCCCAACCCTCAACCCTTAAACCCTAATCCCTCAACCACTATACCCTCTTAATCCCTCAACCCTCAACCCTTCAACCCTAATACCTCTACCCCTATACCCTCTTAATCCTTGAACCCTCAATCGTTCAACCCTAATACCTCTACCCCTATACCCTCTTAATCCTTGAACTCTCAACCCTTCAACCCTAATCCCTCTACCCCTATACCCTCTTAATCCTTGAATAATCAACCCTTCAACCCTAATCCCTCTACCCATATACCCTCTTAATCCTTGAACCCCCAACCCTTAAACCCTAATCCCTAAACCCCTATACCCTCTTAATCCCTAAACCCTCAACCCTCAACCCTTCAACCCTAAGCCCTCTACCCCTATACCCTCTTAATCCCTAAACCCTAAACCTTGAACCTTTCAACCCTAATCCATCTACCCCTATACCCTCTTAATCCTTGAACCCTCAACCCTCAACCCTTAAACCCTAATCCCTGAACCCTATACCCTCTTAATCCCTCAACCCTCAACCCTTAAACCCTAATCCCTCAACCCCTATACCCTCTTAGTCCCTGAATCCTGAACCCTGAACCCTTCAACCCTAATCCCTCTACACCTATACCCTCTTAATCCCTAAACCCTCAACCTTCAACCCTAATCCTTCTACCCATATACCCTCTTAATCCTTGAACCCTCAACCCTCAACCCTTAAACCCTAATCCCCCAACCTCTATACCCTCTTAATCCCTCAACCCTCAACCGTTCAACCCCAATACCTCTACCCCTATACCCTCTTAATCCTTGAACCCTCAACCCTCAACCCCTAAAACCTAATCCCTCAACCAATATACCCTCTTAATCCCTGAACCCTCAACCCTTAAACCCTAATCCCTCAACCCTATACCCTCTTTCTCCCTGAACCCTAAACCCTGAACCCTTCAACCCTAATACCTCTACCCCTATACCCTCTTAATGCCTGAACCCTAAACCCCAAAACCTTCAACCCTAATTCGTCTACCCCTATACCCTCTTAATACTTGAACCCTCAACCCTTAAACCCTAATCCCTCTACCCCTCTACCCTCTGAATCCTTGAACCCTCAACCCTTAAACCCTAATCCCTGAACCCCTATACCCTCTTAATCCCTGAACCCTAAACCCTGAACCCTTCAACCCTAATCCCTCTACCCCTATACCCTCTTAATCCCTAAACCATGAACCCTTAAAACCTAATTCCTGAACCCCTATACCCTCTTAATCCCTAAACCCTTAACCCTGAACCCTTCAACTCTAATCCCTC